>JACXGM010003706.1:5600-40821 GCA_016801145.1 Umbra pygmaea
ACACACACACACACACACACACACACACACACACACACACACACACACACACACACACACACACACACACACACACACACACACACACACACACACACACACACACACACACACACACACACACACACACACACACACACACACACACACACACACACACACACACACACACACACACACACACACACACACACCTAAAGAGGCAGTATATAAAACTCAAAACTACTGTGCCTTGCACTGCTATGAAATGAATTCAAACAAACATAACTGAATACTCATAATACACAGAATAAACCTAACATATATAAAGGGTCCAATCTCTCAGTCCACAGCCGCACCATATCACTCCAGTATTGATTGTGTGAGTATTGTTTTATTAAATACCCAACAAAAGATATTGTCTTTATTTTACTATTGACAAATTTATTTCAGATTTTAATTTAAATAAATCTACACTATATAGCCAGAAGTCTGTGGACAGTCATGCTGTAACAGGAAAGGGCCTTCCCCAAACTGTTACCACAAAGTTGGAAGCACCCATTTGTCTAAAATGTCTTTGTATCCTGTAGCATTGAGATGACCTTGTCCATAAATGGAACTAAGGGGCCTAGCTCAAACCCTAAAAAAATCTGCCCCAGACTATTATCGCTCATCCATCATTAGTAGGGGTGTCCACATACTTTGGGCTATAAAGTGAATTTCGCAATACTTACTTTAAAATGAGTGTGAAAGTAAATATGATATTGGTAATAATAGTATAACCCCAGTCTAATCTAATAACTGCCATCTCATGTTACCTACAGGATATTCCAGTATCCAGATCGAAAAGAACCCTGGACCATTCAAAAACCAGTTGTCTGCTCCATCTCTATGCTGACCACTTTTACTATGCAAAGTTCAAGAGCGTAGAGGCTGTTGTGGCTCAGGTGAGCATAGTAAACACAGAAAAAAGTATTTGTATTTATTGGGTTTCAAATTTTATTTTATGATTATCCATGTTTTTTGGATTATTTAAATGGGTTTTCCTTTCAGATTGGTGGTCAATAACTACTTACTAAACTTGTACCCAAAAATCTGAAATAGCTCGAAATACCATACATTCTATACGTAATGAGCTTATGGAGTAATATACAAATGGAGATTGCGAACTATCCTTGCACAGAAGTTTCTCTTTTTCTTCTGCAAAAAAGTCACAAGTTCTGGAAGGTCAGAGAAGTGCCAGATCCGCAGCCACAGTTTAGTGGATTTACCTATGTCTCAGTGACCCCAGCCTTTGTGTTGCCTACCGTAGTTCTCAGACGTTTGGTTTGGTACCTCCAATTCTAAACATCACAGAGACATCTGTACAAAAGTTCATTGACTTGTGTTGCATCAATTTCTCAAATTCACACTTTGGGTTAACCATTGTGCAGTGTACTTGTACCATTCTTCTGATGTCAATAACTCTTAGAGCTTTTGCATCTGAACTGCCATTATTGTGTATAAAGCTTGACAATAAACTGGGAATGCTGCTCATTATTACAGTTTTTCCCAACTGCTAACAAAATGCAAAACTTCGCTCATACTCCAGTGTAGAAGCCAGTGTAAGGTGTAATAAAGACACCACAACTACCCCTATCCAACGCTCAAGCTCTCTCCTGATCACACATTTGCTGGAATCAGGAGAAGGCTATCAGGGTATTTGTTGCAATGTGTGTCGAGCAGCCGCGGTCGGTGCATCTCAATTGGGGAGGACGGGCTCGTATTACGCTCAGAACCGGAGTGAATGGAATGTGTGCAAAACCAAAAAACAATTGGTTTTGTTTGTTGCGCACCATTCCATTCACTCCGGTCCCGTGCGTAATACGAGCCCGTCCTCCCCAATTAAGATCCACCGACCGCGGCTGGTGTCGAGGTAGTGTGCCAGATGTAACCACTAGCTATGTTACATGGCGAAGCCAAAACAATGCTAAGGACATATCAACACTGGTTCTAGTTCCAGTTGGCTGCCTTCTATCTCCTCTGTGCCGGATGCACCCAGCAGCATGTAGTACTAGTAACACAAAGCCATGCCCAGCACTATTAATATGCCACCAAGGGCTGCCAAGGTGGCTCATGTCCAGTTCTTGTATTAGTTATTGTCCCCTGGGTGGTGTGGCTTTAGGCCTCCATGCTCATGTTAGAGGTTCTGCCCCTTCAGCTTCAGAGAGTTGCAGTGAACTCTGGTATAACTGGAGGGCTGTCTGGGTCAAAGGCTCCACAATGGTACCCCACCGACAAGGCTGTCTCTCCTCCCTCTGACTGCCTGTCTGGCTGGGTGCTTAGCAATAAACATCGCCCTGTCAGTGATTTAGGTCTCTATGTGGAAATGTTCCTTAATAAGACCATAGTGAATGGGGCTATGGGTCACATCTGATGGTGGAATTAAATGTCAGATGGTGACTTGGGAGTCTGGTGCCATAATTATACACCCAAAACCTCAGGTTACATGTCAGTAAGGTAGTTTACATTTTTTATGGGACATATTCTTTAACGTTAATTGTCCAAATTTGCTTGGTTGGAAAAAATCTTGAATAAATTAGAAAGACCTAACCTATTCATGTACTAAAGACATGCTGCTTTGAGGATGACTTTACAAAATATATCCAACTTCTATAAAGGAACATGTGAGATAGGAGAACAAATTAGGTAGGAGAACATATTAGGTAGGAGAAAACATGAAGGAGGAGAACATATGAGGTAGAACACATGAGGTATGAGAACATTTTAGATAGAACAACATGAGGTAGGAGAACACATGAGGGTGGAGAACACATGAGGTAGGAGAACAACATGGAGAGAAGAGCACATGAGGTAGGAAAACACATTAGATAAGAGTAGACATTTTGTTTAGACATGGGTGCATGATATGGACACCTATTTTTTGAGACTGTCTGACAAACTTCTCAGCCCCTATACCTATCATTACAATGAACTGTAATCCCAGAGTATTATACAACTGTCGCCATCATTACTTTTTTTAAAGGTGCAGACAAGCTTGACCCTGGCGTTAATAGGCCTGTCTCAACCTTGCCATGTTGGTCAATAAACAGCTAACCCGCTAACTGTCGCACAGTATTCATTCAGTGGTTCAAGTCAGGCTTTAGATCTGGCCACATGTCAGCCACTCTAAAACGCTTAAACAACATTGTATCTTCTTTAAAGAAAAAACTGTACTGTGTCTCTGCTTTCAATCATTTGGCTAAAACCTTTTCCATTGTTAACTACGGTAATGCAATCCTATTCATTGACTGCATAACATAGGGTTCTCAGAGGACTGTACAGCAGGGTTTGAGAAGTTTCTCTCTGGCTGCATGAAATGTGTAAGATCTGATGGCCTGCTTTCTCACCTCTAGCCGTTTCTATGGTGTTCCTCAAGGTTTGATTCTTGGACCAAGCCTATTGTCTAGGTTATAATAATGATGCTGTACAAGCTGCCTGTAACTAATCACCCTTTATACTGAAGACACTACTTGTGTTGTACACAACCTGCCCCTCACTGAACACAGTGATCTCCACCCTACAACATTGCTTATAAAAACATCCAACATGAACTCGCTGACCTCCATCTATTCCATAGAACCCAAATCTAAGCTCTTTAAAAGCCTACCACACCCCCTGCCCCCCACATTCTCACCCAGCACTGAGTTGGAGTATGTCAAATTCTCAAAGAATATTGCACATCTGAGGTCAAATGTGTAAAAAGGACATTCTGTCAGTCCTCAGCTATTGCGAAAGCTTCTGGCTTGCAGCTTCAAAGATCCTTGATAACTTAGATGTAATTGACTGCTCTGCTTTTTGCTTTGGCTCTCCCTTCACACTCAACACTAGACCCATTGGAAACAATTTATTTCTAAATCGCTTTAAGGGAAATGCTCTTTCTACCTCAGTGCCCTCCTAACATCTGTTACCCTAATAGTAACATGTGCTCTGTTTGGTACACCATTCTGGTCTCCCCTAAAGCTGCTGCTAATGACAGCAAGACTTGCAAAAGACCCTTAAGCTTTTGTCTCACCTTAGTTTTTCAAAAATATAAAATATGCAACCTGTCTGTATCTGTGTCTCACTGTAATCTGTGTTTTTTGAAAGTGTAATTTTGTTTCTCTATTTGTATTTGTCTTTTTTCAGGATTTATGCTGTTCTTTTTACTATCTTGTTTTGCATTAGAATGCCTTTTAGACCGGTCTTCCTAGAAAATTAGAATTAGTTCTCGATTGAATTATCTAGCTAAATAACAAATACAAATAAATTCTTATTACTCTTTTTGTGTTTCTGTGTCTGTCTCTTGCAGGTTACTTCCTACATGAGAGCCATTAACGCTATTTATAACAAGATTGACTTTAAAGGATTGAAGCTTATCAACTTCAAAGTGAAAACTCTCACTGTATGAACTACAACAATTTCTTTCAATGGTTATCCACTTAAGATGTGCTAATACTGCAATATGATAATCCCTCCTTGGACCCCATGCTGTTCTCATGTCAATATGTACAAAATCGTACGAAAACTAATTTGACGTTTCCGGAGGCAGGAAAACATATGCCTCGTACGATTATGAAACTTAAAAAAAGTCAGTTTACCATAACCTTACCCTAACCTTAACCTCATCTTACTATTAACCTAGCATTTTATCCCTGAACTAAACATTCCCCAAGTACTTTAAATTGTACTCGATTAGAGTATTCTTGGAAACTTTCCGGTATAATGGAGATTCAATACGTAAGAAATTTTTGATTGGCCGTATTGTAAATCTGCCTACGTAATGCGACAAAATTTCCATTACGTACGTTTATCCACATCTTGCCATGAGAATGCATTGTGGACACAGAGAATTCTTCATGATACAGCTTAGCAGGAATTATTATAGTAATAATGTAACTGCTCATGCGGTGCTGCTCGGTCTCCTATAGATTGTGAAAGAAGAGGACAAGGCCAACCCAATGCATCACCGCTTCATCGGCCCAGAGAAGCTGCTCACCATTTTCTCTGAGGGTAACTGGGGAAACTACTGTCTGTCTTACCTCCTGACAAACAGGGACTACAGTGGACTGCTGGGGCTAGCCTGGGAAGGCAAGAAAGGTACGAGGCAGGAACTGGAACAAAATAGACTCCTAAATAAACACACAGAAAAAGGGTCAGACAGACAGATATGCACGCAGACAGACATAGAGACAGGAAGACAGATGGACAGAGGGAGAGAGGCAGAAAGAGAGAGACAGGGAGACACAAGCACCCAAAGATACAAACAACACAGACACATGAGCATGCTTGTCAGAATTCCGACAGGTGCCACACAATGGACATAACATTTTTAACCTCTTTTTTTCTCGTAAACACCACCAGATTTTTAACATACATAGAAACCCAGTACTTTCTGTGTAAATCTAGCTTAACAACTTTATATGTGGTTAGAAATTTGCCCTTTTTTCCATTTCTGTACTTGACATGACAAGATAGTGAAAGGTTGATATCAGGACGCCACATTGACACAAACTTCATCCCTTTCCCATCCCAAAACCCACATTGTAAAAACTTCCAAGCCAATTGAAAAATAAATATGGGATTTATATTTGACTCTTACAGCATCAACATCAAATTACATTGTATTGATGGATGTCATTAGATCAGAAATACTTCAGCTCAGCATTTTCATGTTTTCTGCAACACTTCCTTCATTATGACTGGACCAAATTCATATTTATTATCCATCTTATTTTACCTAACTTGAACTTTTTGAATTCTGCACATCATTGAATTTAAATCAATGAAACACACTGTATTGTCATGTCATGGGCAATGTGGCATGTCTTGCTGTCACAATGGTTTCACAGGCCGGGGACAAAGCCTTCTCTGTTTTATTGTTGTTGTTTTGGAGGAAGGGGAGACCCGTTCCCACAGTGGGTGGTGTACCTTTCGTGTTTCCATCATATTGTCAGCAATGCCGCTTTTGATTGGCTAATGGGAAGGGGCGTGATGGAGCAACTTTCAGGCTAACATGTGACCCAGAATGCCTGGCCCCTTATCCCTCCCCCACACAGACGCATAACCTCAGAGAACATCGGGTGACCGCATTCCACAGCCCAGACACACAGTTTGGTCACCATAGTGAATGCTCACTTAGGGAGAACACAAACACACACTAACACACTTGAGCAGAAACCCAGGTGAAGACACACTGACTAAAACATTCATACACTTGAACAAAATAATGAATAGAATGTTTGACCACAGATATTAGATCCAATAGTACCTTATCTCCACTAGCCAATCCCTCAGTCTTTAAAGAACGGAGATCATGGACTATTAACTATATGGCAGAGTAATATAAAGCCAGAGTACCTGGAGTTTGCCTTTTATACACCATTTAATCACTTCCCACTCCAGTAAAATTCATCTTCAAAGTGACAAGGTAATTGCAGAGGAATTTTCCCAACAGCAACAATATGTGTTTCATTAGAGAACTCTACTAAAACACTATAGTAACCCTACTGAACACAGGTTTTCATTAGAGAAATCTACTAAAACACTATAGTAACCCTACTGAACACAGGGTTTCATCAGACAACTCTACTAAAACAATGTAGTAATATTACTTAACACAGGGTTTCATTAGAGAACTCGGTTACACTTTATTTGGAGAGTCCGAAATTCCATCTGTAGGTGACCTACAGATAGTTTGTTGATGTTATGACTATCAACAAACTATCAAAAATCTGTTGATAAGCAACTAATTGTGTAGTTTAAGGGTAGGGGTAAGTTTAGAATTTGTTTTAGGGTAATGGTTAAAGTTAGGGTTAACATTAGGTGAATGGTTAAGGTTAGGATTAGGGTTGGGTTAGTAGATAATTTGTTAAAATGTTGTTGATCGTTTGCAGATAATCTGTAGAGCATCTACAGATACACTTTTTGGACTTTCAAAATAAAGTGTTACCCAGAACTCTACTAAAACACTGTAGTAATATTACTGAACACAGGTTTTCATTAGAGAACTCTACTAAAACACTGTAGTAATCCTACTGAACACAGGGTTTCATTAGAGAACTCTACTAAAAGACAGTAGTAATCCTACTGAACACAGGGTTTTATTAGAGAACTTTACTAAAACACTGTAGTAATCCTACTGAACACAGGGTTTCATTAGAGAAGTCTACTAAAACCAACCGTAAATCTCAGAATTTCTCCCAAATTACGTTCTCAGGAAACTATTTTGAAAACCTAAATTACGTTCTATGCCAACCTATTTAGGGTGTTTTTACGTTTGAACTGCACGTTTTGTTATTAGGCTATATTTTTACTTGAATTACGTTGCTCCAGTACATTTCGTTTAGCGGATTTATGCGAGAACATTCCATACATTCCATAGCGTTCGAAATAATATTGTAACATTTACAGTTAAGGTTAGGTATGAGGATACTAACGGTTAAGGTTAGGCATGAGGTTACTAACGGTTAATGTTAGATATGACGTTACTGAGGTTAAGGTTAGAATTAAGGTTAGGGTTAACATTACTAAAACCGACAATCGCCTGTCTGTATGACGCAAGCAATGTAGAACAAAACACACAAAGTGCCGGTCTGGATTTGAACTCGCGAACACTGGCATGCAAGTCGCGGATTTATACGCCCATCCACCATCCCTGACCTCCCCCCTAGCAAAAACTATGCTATTTACATGCTACGTCATGATCTTCTAATGTTCATATTGAACGTTATTCAAGTGTTAAATTTAGTTCCCTACAAACGTAATTGACCCTCTCATACGTTCATATTTGACATATTTCGGCTTTACAAAATAGTTCCCTCAGAACGTATTTCATGTGATTTAGGGCTGACTAAAACACTGTAGTAATCCTACTGAACACAGGGTTTCATTAGAGAACTTTACTAAAACACAGTAGTAATCCTACTGATAACAGGGTTTCATTAGAGAACGCTACTAAAACACTGTAGTAATCCTACTGAACACAGGGTTTCATTAGAGAAGTCTACTAAAACACTGTAGTTATCCTACTGAACACAGGGTTTCATTAGAGAACTCTACACATTGAAAGCTGAGACAAATCGTGCCAGCATGTGCTGTGCTACACAATGTGGCACAGCTTAAAAACATGGCTTTGCCCCCTGACACCAATGGCTGTGTTGGCCCTGACCTGAAACCGATCCCCAGGCATTTGAGCCAAATGCTGCCACTGTGCACCAGCGTTTGGAAGTGATGCGTCGCTTGTGAAGAACAACAAAGGTATGGAAACGATACTATTTATTCAGAAATTATCTCATTGTGCTGCTGAAATCAGACAGGACAGTCTTGATTTCTTTTAACTCCGTAGCCACCTCTCTGATCGAGTTGATTATTTCCCTCTGCATTTGCAGGACAGCTTCGTTGAGGACACGGCCGCTGCTGGAGGGTTGAGACGCACGTGCCGTGGAGACGCTGGGCCCAGCGGGGCCAGTAGTTCAGAAATAAAGATAGTTGTAATCAGAAAGTTTCATTGTGTAGCCTACATACATGTGAATTGACTGCATTCATTTGATTTATTTCACTTACTTGTGTCATCCGGTGCATCTGGCGCGTCATTGTCCCCCTCCGCCTCACTCACCACTTCACTTACAAGGGATTCTCTGATGATAGGCGCCAGTATTTCATCGAGGGTGGTTAGCTCCGGTGTCCCCTTTCCCCCACCCATAGCAGACACACTTTGGCGATGAAGCGCTAGACGCTTCTTGGCATCGACATTGATGTCTGATCACTTTTATTTCAGCCACAGTGCGGGTTGCTGAGACTGCGGCATTCACAGCTTTTGCAACCTTTTGCCACTCCAATGCACTTTGGCATTTTTTAGTAATGTCCACACTGTGCCCTCCAAACTATATTATCCTCCTCTTTTCCACTTCTCCAAAAATAATTTCTACTTTACATTGAGTGAAGTTTATTTTTTGGTTGTCCTCTTTGACATTGACAAGAAAATCAGTTTTAAACATGATTTTGTACTGTTTAACGTATTATTTATGAGGATGAAATACATAACATGCCAATATAATTACAGAACAAATTAGAGTGTTCTTTTTGCAAATATGTCTTCATTTGCATTTACGTTACAATCTTGTTTTATTTTGTTTGTTTTTCACCACAAGCTGTTAATTTACATAAATTAAACATTAAATAAGAATGGCTTTGTGAAATCTTCATATTAATGAGAGGGAGTATTTCGTATATATCAGTATACTTTCACGTGTTTCATCCATTTGCCGAAGGTGTCGCCATTTCTCATTTCACCCATTTCTGTGCGTACGGCTGGGTCAGAGTTTTTGTGAAGGATTGCACATATTCCAGTCAAGTTTGGTTTTTTAATCCCAATTCTTGCATAGGAAGCAGCGTACGTCTTCTTTTGTGCATACGCCAGGTTACTAAATGAGGCCCCATTTTTCGTGCATGCATCCTTGTACAAGGACACTTACAGAGTTGCGCCTAATGGGTGGATTCTCCTTCAACTAATTCCTACTCGCTATATTTTCACTGGTCAAGTAGACAACTCTTGGCAGGACAAAATGAACCTCAGGCCACCGGGAAATGTCCCAGTGTTCCTGACGGCTAGTCCGCCAATGCTACATTGCATCAGGAAAGTATTCACAGCGCGTCACTTTTTTCACATTTTGTTATGTTACACCCTTATTCCGAAATTGATTAAATTAATTATTTCCCTCAAAATTCCCTCTAAATGTAAAAGTAGTGTGTTTGAAATCTTAGCAAATTTATTAAAAATAAAAAACGAAGAAAAAAATTGCATAGAGGAGCAACATGTACTTAAGTATTCACAGCCTTTGACATGACACGCGAAATTGAGCTCAGGTGCATCCTGTTTCCACTGATCATCCTTGAGATGATTCCACAACCTGATTGGAGTCCACCTGTGGTAAATTCTGTTGATTGGACATGATTTGGAAAGGCACACACCTGTCTATAAAAGGTCCAACATTTAACAATGCATGGCAGAGCACAAACCAAGCCATGAAGTTGCAACGAAGGAATTGTCAGTAGACCTCCGAGACAGAATTGCATCGAGGCATAGATCTGGGGAAGTGTACAGAAAAATATTTGCAACATTGAAGATCCCAGTGATCACAGTGTCTTCCATCATCCGTAAATGGAAGAGGTTTGGAACCACCAGGACTCTTCCTAGAGATGGTCGCCCGGCCAAACTGAGCTATCGGGGAGAAAGGTCTTAGTCAGGGAGGTGACCAAGAAACCAATGGTCACTCTGACAGAGCCCCAGGGTTTTTCTGTGGAGAGAGGAGGAACTTCCAGAAGAACACTTATCTCTGCAGCACTCCACCAATCAGGCCTGTATGGTAGAGTGGCCAAATGGAAGCCACTCCTCAGTAAAAGGCACATGAGAGCCCCCCTGGAATTTGCCAAAAGGCAGCTGAAGGACTCTCAGACCATGAAAAACTTTGGTCTGATGAAACAAAGATTGAACTCTATTGCCTGAATGGCAAGCGTCATGTCTGGAGGAAACCAGGCTCCACTTATCACCTGGCCAATACAATCCCTAGAGTGAAACATGCTGGTGGCAGCATCATGCTGTGGGCATGTTTTTTAGCGGCAGGAACTGGGAGATTAGTCAGGATCGAGGGAAATAAGAATGCAGCAATGTACAGAGACATCCTTGCTGAAAACCTGCTCAAGGGCGCTCTGGACCTCAGACTGGGGCGAAGATTTATCTTCCGACAGTACATCTACACTAAGCACACAGCCACGATAAAAAAGGAATGGCTACAGAACAACTCTGTGAATGTCCTTGAGAGCCCATACTTAAACCCGATTGAACATCTCTGAAGAGATCTGAAAATGGATGTGCACTGATGCTCCCCATCCAAGAGAATGGGAGAAACTGCCCCAAAATAGGTGTGCCAAGCGTGTAGCTTCTTACTCAAAAAGACTTGAGGCTTTAATTGCTGCCAAAGGTGCTACAACAAAGTATTGAGCAAAGGCTGTGAATGCTTATGTACATGTGCATTTTTATTTTTTTATTTTTAATGAATTTGCTAAGATTTTAAACACACTTCATTCACATTGTCATTATGTTATAATCTGAATATACTTGACACTGCAATCTGAAGAATTACACTTCACAGTACATTATACTATTACTTTCACACGTACAGTATACAGTACATGCGTATATTTCCTGGCAAAAAGGAGAACCTCCCTACGTTGATACTACGTTGATACCTCCCTCTACTGTTTGTTTATATGAGTCTGTGAGAGAGTGTGTGTTTTAGGTGCATGTGCATTCCAAAGAGTGTGTTTATGCAGAGCCACTTAGTCAGAGTATGCATGCTTGAATGTGTGCATGTGTGCGTGTCTACGCACACATGTTTTTGCATAGGTGTGCGCGTGTGTGTCCATGCCTATGTAAGTATTTGTTTGAGTTCATGGCATCTCATTGTAAGAATGTGAGACCAGAATGTCTATGTGATGAATGAGTTGCAACAAGAGGCCCTCTATGTTGGACAGGAAGAGGGAACATAAACATAAATAGAGCAGCTTGCATTGGGCTTAGCTAAACTCCAACCCAAGCTCAGAATACTAGCACCCTCTTTCTAGGAAACTCAAATTCTATTCCCATCCATTCAGAGACTCAGGGATGATGCGTAATCTTTTTTATCTGTTTATTTATCATTTTCCCCATTTTCTTCCCTCCCAATTGGCCTTGTCTAATGTTTCCCCACTAACCCTGCTATGTCGGGTTGCTCGACAGATGGGGAATGGTGAAGGGTTCTCACATGGTTCACCAAACCACATGTCGCTGAGCCGGATGGTTATATTCACACTGCTCATCCAACATGGATGCCTTTAGTCAGATCATGCATGGGATGATTGACAATAACTAACTTTTCTACCCCAATTGAATTTACAGGCTCATAGTCTGCAAACAAGGAGTTGCTGGAGAATTACGTGGCAAGGTAGATAATCTGACTCTATCCCAAATCCCAGGCAGCGCTATATTCCAATTTTTAAAAAAGTCAGAAAAGACACAGTCAGTCTCAAACCTCAGATTATCATGATGTAGTTTGTCCTGCAAGGCAGCCCACTACGCCACGTAAACCCCCAAGTACATTGTTTTAAATAAGCCTGAAGACGTCTGTGTGTAGTCTGGCATGTGTTGGGAATACCTCAAGCGAAGCATGCTGGCAGTGCTTTATTCATTCAAGCAGGGACTTCTTTTGAAGGTGATTTTGTAATGACTTTTCAATCAGCTTCAAAGGCACTGGAAGTTGTTGGCCGAATTCCTGGAAGGAGCCAATCATGTGATGCTGAGAAGGGATCAACGCGTTCAAATTCATGTATATTTAGCTAAACAGCCCCTACCACAAAGCAACATAAAATATAGGCTGATGTTAGTGCTGACTCTATGCCACATATTAAGTATCAGATTACACAGACTGTATCCCCAGTCCTACATCAACTTAAATAAATAATACCAGAATCTTTATCCACAAAAAGGGCCAACTCCTCCCGTTGGATTGGACAGGCAGGGGGAGGAGACAAGCCTTGTTTTTGCAATGCAGCCTTTGCTGTGCTTCAGTGAATACACAATTGGATGTGATCTTTCTATGTCCACCAGCAGAAAAGAAAACAAGTTACTCTGATAGCCAGAGGCCTGTAGGTACATTGTGTTAATTAAACTAGGAGAGCTTCTCATATGTTTAGCGTGTTCCAAAGCCCCTTACCTCCAAATGCCATTTTGACAGCTGATAGGTGCCTGCACATTAGGTGACAGAGTTGTTACATAAAAGAAATGAGTAGCACATGCCTGAGTTGGACAGGTTAAATACCCGAACCTTTGGCAAGGGACTGATATACTGTAAAGGTAAGGGGACACACTGATGTTTAAGGCTGTGTGTGTGTGTGTGTGTGTGTGTGTGTGTGTGTGTGTGTGTGTGTGTGTGTGTGTGTGTGTGCGTGCGTGCGTGCGTGCGTGTGTCTGTGTCTGTGTGTGTTTCTTTTTTTAAATTACACTTTATCCTTTACAATATAGTGAGTTTGTGTCCAGCATCTCACACACCACTGGCTCATTTAATAACCAATCTTGTGGGAATGTGCTATGAAAGGCCAATACATTAGTTACTCCTGTTCAACTGTTCATAGACACAAATATCTAATCAGCCAATCACGGTGAAGCAAGTAAATGCATTTAGGCATATAGACATTGTCAAGAGGATCTGCTAAAGTTCAAATCACGCATCAGAATGGGAAAGAAAGGTGATTTAAGTTACTTTGAACATGGCATGGTTGTTGGTGCCAAAACGCCCTGGTTTGAGTATTTCAGAAATGGCTGATCTAATGGAATTTTCCCTCACAACCATCTCTAGGGTTTACAGAGAATAGTCTGAAAAAGAGACAATATTCAGTGTGTGGCAATTCTCTGGGAAAAAATACCTTGTTGATGGCAGAAGTCAGAGGAGAATGGCCAGACTGGTTAAAGCTGATAGAAAGGCAATAGTAACTCAAATAACCACTTGTTATAACCAAGGTCTGCAGAAGAGCATCTCTGAATGCACATCACGTAGAACCTTGAAGCAGAAGACTACAGCAGAAGACCACACCGGGTGCCACTGTCAGCTAAGAACAGGAAACTGAGGCTACAATTTGCATGGGCCCACCACAAGTGAACAATAGGAGATTCGAAAAACATTGCCTGGTCTGATGTGTCTTGATTTCTGCTGCGAGATTCAGATGGTAGCGTCAGAATGTAATGTAAACCACATGAAAGAATGGAGCCATCTTGCCTTGTATCAACAGTTCAGGCTGCTGGTGGTGGTGTAATGGTTTGGGGGATATTTTCTTAGCAAACTTTGGGCCCCTAATTACCAATTGAGCATTGTTTGAATGCCACAGCCTACCTGCGTATTGTTGCTGACCCAAATATTGACTATTTTCATACCTTAACTTAGCACTCACTATAATTCCTTATTTTCTAGGGAACTGTGGAGGAATTTGTTCACAACATTCAGTCATGAAAGATGGTAGCAATGCTAGCCTGAACACGGGCCTGATCACGCTGCAGAACTATGGCCAGTACCTGCCCCCACGATATGTTCATCTCACGCTGGCGCACGAACTGGGCCACAGCCTGGGAGCTCCCGTGAGTACTGCTTCACCGCTGACACCCTGGTTGTTTTTCTCTAGTTGGAGACCAGAAATGTATTTCACTTGTTTTTTTTAATTGATTTTCTTTCAATATTTCACTTATTACATTTCCTATGTTATTGTACAAATTTTGTTAAGAGCTCTGTGTTGATCCTTTGTGGGAGGTGAAATAAGGGGTAAAGGTGTTTTAAACTTTTGGAATTCAAGTAACATCAAACAACTATTCCAAGTAAAACATTCAGCCGTATTGTGTTAGTTGACTCCTGTTTTCAGTCACGCAGTATTTGTTTTCAGTGTTTGTTTGCAGTCGGAATAGTCCCAATAATCTGATCTGCTTTTCCAACAGATATTTTTATTTTGGATTTCTTAAAAAGAAACACAATTTACACCTAACAATTTATTATTATCAGTATGTGTGGGTATTAACCCGGATCATTTGGCATGCCAGTGTCTATCATTCCTAAATTACCATAACATCCACACATTTAAAACTATATGTGGCTGTATGCATTAATACTGAAAAAAGTGACTAAGCCTAACCCCCATTGCCAGGGCACGTATGCATAAGTCAGGAGCTTAGAGCTCTACACTAAACTCACTGGAGTGTTGACACATGCTCAAACGGTAGTTTACATAAAAGGAGGTGTACAACTCTCTCTTACAATAAACACGTTGTTCCCAGGACATTATTGCCCTCCCTTCATAATTATTTTCCCTCCAGAATCACCATCAGTAATAGATAACAACAGGGCATCGGTGAACATTTTGCACCCCACTGCCAATATTCAACTTCTAACCTGGTCAAATGTTATTTCTAGGAGAAAGTGGCAAAGGTGACTCACTAGGGGATGTCAATTTTGTGTGTTTTGGGGTGGGGGGGCTGCATTTCAACCAGGGTGTTTTTGCCTAGTTGTGCACATCGATTATTTGTAAAGTTTCTGCTTTTCATCTGGAACATGGCGTGCTGTGATTGGTCAGAGTTGCCACACACCTATTTTCGTCTGTACATGATGTGAAAAGGGTTTACAGCTACCCCCCTCCCTACTGTCATTGGTATGTACCCCTGCCAACCCCTCTTTGACTACTTTCAGAAATGATTAGGAGTGAGCGAGCACAGCACCTACTATACATAAAGGCATACATTCAATTTGCAAACCGAAGTGTACTGGAAGTTTAACCCAACTCCTCCATTACCCACTCCTCTCCCCTGGCCTCTCCCCCTAATCCAGCTCCTCCCTGTATCCCAGCTCTCCCCGAGAGACACCCAGTTATTCACAGTTCCATAGGCAGCAGCAGATTCCCCTCTGACGTTCCTGCTCTGATTAGTTCGGCAACAGCAGGTCTGTCTGTAGCCCTTTATAAACTCAGCAGGTTCTTGGAAGAGCAGGGTGGTACCACACAGCCCAATGACAGGCATGGCTAATTATTTCCAAAAGGGGGATGAGACAGGACGTACAGCAAACAGACAGGACCCAGAGAGGTCAGACAAATCTGTGAAATATGATCACCTTTTGTTATGTTACACCCTTATTCCGAAATTGATTTAATTCATTATTTCCCTCAAAATTCTACAAACAATACCTCATAATGACAATGTGAAAGGAGTGTGTTTGAACTCTTAGCAATTTTAATTAAAAAAAAAAAAGCCCATGTACATAAGTATTCACAACTTCTGCTCAATACTTTGTTAAAGCGACTTTGGGAGCAGTTAGAGCCTCAATTCTGTTTGAGTATGATTTTACAAGCTTGGCACACCTATTTTAGGGCAGTTTCTCCCATTCTCCTTTGCAGAATCAGGTTGGATGGTGTATATGTCACATTTATCCATGAGCTCGTAAGAAGTGAGACAGGCGCGAAGGATATGCAAGAATAATAATACGGTATATTTATTAAGGACCCAGAAAACAAAACAGCCTTGTGGGGCTAAACAGGAAATAAATACTGCACACAATATTTAGACACGGAACGGGATACACGCAATAGCAAAACACAACTGTCCCTCTCACAGCCCGCCCTGGGCTGGACGTTACAGTAGAGGCCTTTTTCAGATCTCTCCAGACATGTCCAATCGTACTCCAGTCTGGGCTTTGGCTTGGCCACTCAAGGACATTCACAGAGTTGTTCTGTAGCCACTCCTCTGTTATCTTGGCTGTTTATTTAGGGTCGTTGTCCTGTTTGATGATGAACCTTCGCCCCAGTCTGAGATCCAGAGCACTTTGCAGCAGGTTTTCAACAAGGATGTCTCTGTACATTGTTGCATTTATCTTTTCCTTGATCCTGACTAGTCTCCCAGTTCCTGCCACTGAAAAACATGCCCACAACATGATGGTGCCACCAACATGCTTCACTGTAGGGATGGTATTGGCCAGGTGATGAGCGGTGCCTGGTTTCCTCCAGACATGGCGCTTGCCATTTAGACCATAGAGTTCAATCTTTGTTTCATCAGACCAGAGAATTTTGTTTCTCATGGTCTGAGAGTCCTTCAGGTGCTTTTTGGCAAACTCCAGGCAGCTCTCATGTGCTTCCGTCTGGCCACTCTACCATACAGGCCTGATTGGTGGAGTGCTAAGGCGAGGTTGTTCTTCTGGAAGGTTCTCCTCTTTCCACAGAGAAATGCTGGAGCTCTGTCAGAGTGAAAGAGGTTTTTGGTCACCTCCCTGCCTAAGGCCCTTCTCCACCGATCGCTCAGTTTGGCCAGGCGGCCAGCTCTAGGAAGAGTTCTGGTGGTTCCAAACTTCTTCCACTTACAGATGATGGATGTCACAGTGCTCATTGGGACCTTCAATGCTGCAGATATTATTCTGTACCCTTCTGTTGACTGTGGGACCTTATATAGAAAGGTGTGTGCCTTTCCAATTCATGTCCAATCAACTGAGTTTACCACAGGTGGACTCCAATCAGGTTGTGGAAACATCTCAAGGATGATCAGTGGAAACAGAATGCACCTGAGCTCAATTTTGAGTGTCATGGCAAAGGCTGTGAATACTTATGTACATGTGCTTTTTATGTTTTTTATTTTGAATACATTTTCTAAGATAACAAACACACTTCTTTCACATTGTCAATATGGAGTTTTGTTTGTAGAATTTTGAGGGAAATAATTAATTTAATCAATTTTGGAAGATGGGTGTAACATAACAAAATGTGGAAAAAGTGAAGCACTGTGAATAGGTTCCGGATGCACTGTATCTCTATATTGTCTTTTTTTGTAGGGTTGGGCTCTTTGTTGTGCTTTGCTGTGTTTCTGTTCGTTGGCTCCACTAAGCCGAACACTTGCAATCTGACAGTTTCTTGCTAAACTGTAGCTTGACCACCTTATGGTTCTGAATTTCCCTAAATATTACAACAAAGTTGATATATTTCCAACATGTTAGCTACACTGTAGGATCCTATGCAGTTCAAGCAGTCCTTCAATGAGTCAGTAATAAATCAACAATGCTTTTTGCTTAGTGATTAGCCTCACAGTATTGGCAATTATTCCTGTTGCAGTATAAGCATTTCATCCACCCCCAAAATGTATATTTGTGAAATTTTCTACATTCACAACTTTTCACCTGAATGTTCTTTTACTATTGCAACGATGGGGCAAATGTGAATTTGGAAAGAGAGTAGCGGCAGGATGTAGTATTATTATAACAGCAGTTCTTGGGAGATAACGAGGTTCTCAAGGCTGGGTCTGTTGGTGCTGTCATTGGTGGCTCCTTAGTTTGAGAAGAATAAGTTCCACTTCCACTACCTTGAACATCTGTGAAACAGCCTGTCTCTACTCAAATGGCCTTCCTCTAATAACAAGCCTTTTCCCCCTTAATAAATATTTTTAGCCTATAGCCTGTAACTTGAAACTGTTTATTATTATTTTTTGGTTCACTAGATGCTTTCTCAAAATCACAGCTTACAAATCCCTTTATAAAAACTACTGTAATGGAAAAAGAATACGCAGTAATAACATCCGTTTCATCCAGTGGATATTATTGCCTTTGATATCAAGTTTTAATATGACGCCCATCATCTTATGCTAGAAGGAAAAGGGAGGTAGGTCATTGCAATGTGAAGTAGAACCTTTATGTTCTGTTTTGTGTCTCTCAGCACGATGAAGGTCTTAATTGTGGGGACCTGGGTTCTTCTGGAGGGAAAGGCAGGTACCTAATGTTCCCTCAAGCCACCAATGAGTTCCGGGAGAACAATGATAAATTTTCTCCGTGCAGCATCAAGCAAATCAGTCAGGTCCTGCAAATGAAGAAGGATGACTGCTTTGTAGGTGAGGAGCTAAAGGTCCAATCAAACTAGTCCTCTGTTTATATTAACAGCAGAATGTGAAAAATATTGTCCATTGCATATACCCCAGGAAACCAACCGATTCCATGGAGGGCTGAGTGAGTGCAGGTTTTTGCTCTTAGCTTTTGTACTTCATTGAATAATTAGACCACTAATTAGTTAGGATCTTCACTCACCTGGTTGAGCACCAGTTTAAAAGGAAAAACAAAAACCAGCAAACACTAGGCCTTTTTGGACAATAATGGTTTCTTAAAGTGTTGTTCGGCTGCTGCCAATGTAGAACCCTTCTATTGGTCCAAGAAGAGCAATATTTGGTTCCAAGTTCAACACTTGTGGTTTCCTTGTAAAATCCTCAGGGGATAGGGTTCTATATGTAACCGAGAAAGGTCCTTAAAGCATTCTCATTGGAACCAAAATATTCCAATGTGCATAGCTGAAGAACACGTTTTGGGTAGTTTTCTGAGAGTGTAGTGTTATTTTTGTCTCTGTTGTTCCTTCTTCCTCTACATTTGAGTAATTTCAGTCATTGATGTGGAAACTTAATCTACAGTATAGAGTCAATAGTGTTGTGTTGAGCTTATGTGTGTGGTTATTCTAACCTGTCAGTAAGTGATCAGCCAATCTGTGGGAACCAGATTGTGGAGGAGGGGGAGGAGTGTGACGTGGGCCAGAATGACGCAGACCCTTGTTGCCATAGCGCCAATGAACACCTCGACACGCAGTGTCGTCTGAAACCGGGCAAACAGTGCAGGTATACCCCTAGTAAAAGTAGTGGAAATTAAGTTATCATATTTAAATTTGCTGATGGTAAATTCTATGGTTCATTTCCATCCAAAGTGTACTGTATGTAATTGATATCTTGTTGAGCTGTTAGTTAATAATTATAAAAAAGTCTATGTTTGAATGGACATGTACCTTTTACAATTCAAAACCAAACATTGAAACATGTAACACTCATACAGTCCTATGTGTTTGTGGCCCTCAGTCCTAGTCAGGGTCTGTGCTGTAGCCCAGCATGTGCCTTTAAGCTGCCAGGGGACAGCTGTGAGGAGGAGTCTGACTGTCAACTGGAGAGTGTTTGCTCGGGTCTCTCACCGGTCTGCCCTAAGCCTTCAGCCAAAGAAAACATGACCGTGTGTAGCCTGGGTACCCGGGTGTGTCTCAACGGGGTGAGCATCTCAAGAATGCCAGAGAATGACAACATTTTCGACAAATGTCTTAATGAGACGACATTCCAAAGTCAACACTATCCACTTTCAGAGGATCTGTCTTTATGTGGTCTTTGGTTGCCATTTTCAATGAATTTCCACTATTATTTTATCTTTTCAGATAATAAATGTATTTTTAGTGTGAAGATTGCTCTGCTGCATGAATGTAAAGTTGGTGCATGTGGCTCTCTAGGGCTGTAAACATTCAGAAATATAAATTTAGTGCCAGCACACATTTCTGATGCATCTTGGAAAGTAACCAAGCACAGATGTATTTTGGAAATAATCAAGACTGTCTGGCAGTGTTTAGAATTGTTTTCTTGACGTCCGATTTACAGGGCCATAATCAGTGTTCGAATTACAGGGGGTACTGGGGGGGTCCGACCCCCCTAGATGAGATAGACCCTCCCAAAAAGGATGTCAAAAATACTTTGGGGATACTGAAAAAAAGTAATAATATATATTGTTAGTCTATCCAAAATTGTATGTATTTCAATGAAGTAATCTAATGAAATACGATTTTCGAACCCTCACTACATACCAGAAAAAAATGGAAGATTTCTAATAGTACGCTCAGACTGGTTCTTTGATATCACTTTGACTGCCATGCATATCACTGCAGGCAGGTAAAAGGGAAGGGGGGAAAGTGTACGGGGGCTGTTGTAGGTACAAGAGACAGCGGGACCCCACCAGGGATCTTTTCAGAGGAGAAAGACGCTGCTGAGCTGGCCTGGCCCTGGGCAAGCCAGCCTTCTTGGAGAATTCGGTATTGATCTTTCGCCTTTCCTTAGTATCATTTTGTTTACTTCAAATATAGGCTACCTAAGTGATAATTATGATTTCATACAAATTACCCGTAGTGAGTTTGTGATTATTTGGCTAAAGATTTATATTTTTTACTATCTACCTTGCTGACACAACCACTAAGCTTTATGCAAATTATTGCGTAATTATATCATAAATATACAAATGAGCATATGATGTCATATATAAAAACCGAAAATGCTGCATATAATAGCTGTAATAGAAGCTCACGATATAATTCGAACACTGGTCATAATGTGCTAATAATGAATTAGTTCTTATCCAGGCTTTGGAGTTTTCTTCCCTCTTATGGTCTTATAATTCTTCTCCTCATCTTCTCCCCCTACATCACGCCCTCCTCCTCCCCATCTGTCTGGTTCTCTCCCTCTCTACCTGTATTTCTCAGCACTGTGCTAAGTCTCTATGTGTGAGGTTTGACCTGGAGCAGTGTGACTGTCTAGGAGAGTCCAAGAAAGACAAGTGCCACATGTGCTGCCAGCAGCCAGGTAACACAACCCCACTGCTCCTCTTCTCCTCTTTTCTTCCTCTTCTCCTCTTCTCCCGAGGCAGGTAACACAACCCATATTCTCCTCATTCAGCCTTGTCTTCACCTGTGTTGTATTTCAAATGTTTTTGATAGTACAACCCAAATTCTGGAAAAATTGTGACGTTTTTTTAATTTGAAAAAAATAAAAACTAAAAGACTTTCAAATGAGCCAATATTTGAATCACAATAATACATAGATACCAGAATAAAGGCTTAAACTGAGAAATCTTACAATTTTATGCACAAAATAAGCTAATTTCAAATTTGATTCCTGCTGCAGGTCTCAAAATAGTTGGCACGGGGGCATGTTTACCATGGTGTAACATCTCTTTTGTTCAAAACAATTTGAAGACGTCTGGGCATCGAGGTTATGAGTGTCTGGAGTTTTGGTGTTGTAATTTGGTCCCATACTTGCCTTATATAGGTTTCCAGCTGCTAAAGAGTTTGTGGTCGTCAAATGTATTTTTTGTTTCATGATGCGCCAAATGTTCTCTATAGGTGAAAGATTTGGACTGCAGGCAGGCCAATTTAGCACCTGGACTCTTCTACAATGAAGCCATACTGTTGTAGTAACTGCAGTATGTGGTTTTGCATTGTCCCGCTGAAATACACAAGGCCTTCCCTGAAATAGACGTCATATGGAGGGGAGCATATGTTGCTCTAAAACCTTTATATAACTTTCAACATTCATAGTGCCTTCCAAAACATGTAAGCTGTCCATAAAGTATGCACTTTTGCCCCCCCATACAATTAGAGATGCTGGCTTTTGAACTGAAAACTGATAACACGATGGAAGGTCGCCCTTCTCTTATGCCCAGAGGACACAGCATCTGTGATTTACTAACAAGAATGTCAAATTTGGACATGTTGACCATAGAAAACTTTTCCACTTGTTCACATATGGCTTTCTTTTTGCATGATAGAGATTTAGTTGGCATCTGCAGATGGCACGGCGAACTGTGTATACTGACAGTAGTTTCTGGAAGTATTCCTGGGCCCATTTATTAATGTCATTGACACAATCATGCAGATGAGTGATGCAGTAGTGTCTAAGGGCCCAAAGACCACGGCCATCCAATAAAGGTATTCAGACTTGTCCCTGTGATTTCTACAGTTTCTCTGAATCTTTTGATGATGTTATGCACTGTAGATGATGGAATATGCAAAGACTTTGCAATTTCACATTGAGGAACATTGTTTTTAAAGTATTCCACAATCTTTTTATGCACTCTTTCACAGATTTTAGAGCCTCTGCCCATCTTTACGTCTGAGAGACTCTGCCTCTCTAAGACATCCCTTTTATATCTAATCATGTTACAGACCTGATATCAATTAACTTAATTAGTTGCTAGATGTTGTCCCAGCTGAATCTTTTCAAAATTTCTTTTATCTATTTGTTGCCCCCGTGCCAACGTTTTTGAGACCTGTAGGCATCAACTTTGAAATTAGCTAATTTAGTGGATAAAAGTGTAAAACTTTTCAGTTTGAGCATTTGTTACTTTATCTTTGTTCTATTGTGAATAACATATTGGATCGTGTGATTTAAAGTCTTTTAGTTTTCATTTTATTCAAATTTCCAAAACGTCCCAACTTTTCCAGAATTCGGGTTGTACAAACAAGACTGTACGTTTGCATTGCAAGGATCCGCTTACAGTACGTTTTAACAATCAATTGTGTCCATGTGCTTTTCCACTCACTAAATTCTGTCATTCACCTAAACCAAAATGCCCAATGTATTCATCTTACATTCTTAGATTTTTCCCTCATATTCGTATATATTTTTTAATAATTGTCACATTTTTTTTCAAATTTTCACTCATTCACTGTATTTCTCACAAATTCACTGTATTTCTCACAGATTAACTGTATTTCTCACATTTTCACTATTTTTCATATGTATGTATTACTTCACCTCAGGTCACCCTGAAACCTGTGCCAGCACAAATTCATCTGTCCTTAGCAATGAGTTCCAAGGGAAGCGCATTGCCTTGGTTCCCGGTGAGCCATGTTCAGCCAAGCAGGGCTACTGTGACAAGTTCCAGGTGTGTCGAATCCTGGATGCAGATGGGCCAATCGCCAGGCTTAAAAATTCCTTCCTCCATTTGGTAGATCTGGATGAGTTTGAAGACCTGGCTGAATGGATGAAGGTCTGTTTTTTCATTTGTTTGTATTTATACACAACAGGCCAGATGTTAACTGATAAGATGCATGATGAGCTCATCTTATCATCTTAACTTCCTGTTCTGATGTTCTTTATTTAAATGTTCCAGTCTCAGTTGGCTTCCTGTTGATCTCAATATGTGGTGAATCAGGAATGATGAACGTCACTTTTAGGATCAATTTACATAGGTCATTGATCTGGTTGAGTTAGAATGACAGTGACCTTTATAGCTGCTTGATTTATCAACTTGGGCTTTACCTGTATTCATTAATTTTCTATTGTTCCTATTTGAGTTTCTACACTTGTTCCAGCTCATAATGAATGTTTTAAACATTCACCTGAGGAAATTATTAAAAACAATTTGTTTGGGGAGCCATGTAAACCAAGTGTATAGGATCTGTCACATACACTACACTCTTAGAACAAAATATTTTCTTCAATTAATGTTACTGGAGAACCCTGTTTGGTTACAGTGAGTTTTGATTACATATAGAAACCTTGTTTTGTAACATATACAAACCATTCCACTAAGGATTCAACATGGAACACAAAAGTGTTCTACTATAAATGGTTCTTATAGGAACCATAAAGAGTTCTTCAATGGGGACAACAAAAGAACCCTTTTTTTTACACACTGGTGTAGCACTGTAGCTAAACAATTTTATGTAATACTTAGATGTGTCAATTCTCAGCAAATAGTGTTAAGGCTTGATCACCTGACCACCTGAGGGTGTCCTTACTACCAATCAGGAAGTGAGAAAATCCCTACTGACCATGCATACAACTCCCTGGACATGCCAGGGCAATTAGCATGGCCCATGGGTATTCCCACATCTGCTAGTGGCAAAGGTTACAACATAGACATTAATGGTCAGTTTGGTGTTACAAAATATTATTTACACTGCTGTGCTATCCACTGTATAATGCTATGGGGAATGTCATTAAAAACTCAATTGAAAAAAAACTGTAATCATATACTTTTACCCTATTTAAGATTCAAACAGTTTTTTAGCATACATAAAGGCTTTGTTTTAGTTTTAAACAGTGACTTTTGGGTTATAAATATGTCATATGTTTAATGGTTTTGTAATGTAAAGCTTAATAGGCTGTGATGTGGGAATAGAAGTGTTTCCATTCTACAGCTAAATCAACTACTGGATTCCCATTTGTTCCATCGAAAGTACTGGAGCAGGTTTTCTATTGTTATCTGACATCCTGTAACATATGAAAACATAATGTCACCACAAGTCAAAGTAAATTTTTAGTGAAGATGTTTTGGAAGGTGGCAAAGTTGAACGGCAATGGATGTTTTACTAATTGGGTTGTCATCTGCAGGACTACTGGTGGGCGATTCTCCTGGCCATAATGACTCTGTCTGCCTTGATGGTCAGCACAGTGTGCCTGTGTGGACGAGCCCTGGACATGGGTGACCTGGAATAATCACCTACATCTGGGACACACCGTCGCTGTCACACCGTCTCCAACAAGTCTATAGGTATAGTTCAGAACTGAATGGCTTTAGTGGCGTATTCTGATATTACGTCTTTCACCATCAACTGTCTCTTTTGACAAGCAGTCACAACTCCGTATTCCTAAAATCACACTTGGTGGAATTTTTGTTCTTCTCCTTCACGTATCTAAAAGTAAGTAATTGTAAAGCTCCTGAAGATCGAGAATCTGTCTGTTACTATAGGTACCATCCATCCCTAGTCTTTTCATTTATGGCTTTCATTGGTCAGCAGTTTAAACCACATTTTTGATTGGTCAGCAGTTTAAACCTGTAGGCTAATTTGATCATTGACAATTATCTATCTTTCTACCACACTGTCAGTGTTCCCGCTTTATCTTCACTGACACAACTTGGATCAGTTTGAAAGACACAACGATGAACTGAACTCAACTGCATCTACAGTACTGGACTTCGGACAAACAGCTGTGTAGTCACGCGTTACTAAACAGAAAAATAGATGTTCATCAGCCATTCTTCCTATGGAGCTATTTGTTCTTCTGACAGGTGTTGTCACTCCTTTGCAATACTCTCCCTCAACCAAAGTTAATCAGCACCGGTGGAATGATCACGCAGCCTGAAGACAATTAGTTCACCCAGACCTGACAAGAATGAAAACTCAGCCACACAATGGAATATTCAGCATTCTGTTTCTAATGTTAAGTGTATGTTCCAGTAAATATGTTTGCTGAACTTTGAAAAATAAAATTGAGGAGTGTTAAGAGAGAGCCTTGTTATGTTCTAAAATTTAATGCAAATTCTGTTTATTTCTGCTTGGTTAAGTACTTGGGTTTGGTATTGCTAAACATGATTGTGGAAAACGTTACAATTTTATTAAAACACACTAATCCAACTTAAATCAGCAGTTCCACTTTATTAAAGTATGTAAATAGTTACACATTTACAGGTTTAACATGCAGATACTGTATACTAGAGAGGATAAAATATAAAGTTATATTCTGTACCATATAATCATATGTTAAACATTTATTTACACTTTGTGTACTTAATAACTAAATGGATTAGTAACCTTTTCCTGTTTTCAGTGCAATTTCTTTTTCCCATCTCCACCCTTTTAACAGGCTCAATAGTAAAGGCAGAAATTAAATCACAATGGTTTAATACTCTGTCAATATTACAATACTACAATACAAACAATATTTGTTATAAATAGTTCTGATAAATAGTTTGACAATATTGTTCCAAGTTTTAATGACAAGCCCATTAAATATAAGTTAAACTTTGATACAAAGTCCACTGACAACTTTATACTGCAGAAGGCTGTATCTTTTCTATAGTTTAGATCAACTCACTTTACAAAACCGCTAACTGACTTTTTTACATTAAAGGTGATATTTGCGTAATTTGGAGCCATGAAAACTGAACTACTTTCTTTATAAGTGACCAGTTTACACACGCTGTATTTCTTGATATTTAAAAAATATTTTTTTATTTGAACAGGAATTGCAATGAAGATATGACTACCGGTACTTGTGCTTCCAGTTTCCAAATGGGCACACCCCAGTCTGTCTATGATATAAAATATGCATTTTAGGCTTTGCTTTTGTGAATAACATAGTGTAGGGAATCATTATCCCATTTAAATCGCATTTTTCATTTTTTCAAGAAATACCATTTGTACAGCTTTTGTAAGTGCAAAATTCTACAAATAGCACCTTTAAGCTACATTGTTATAATTATAAAATGGCATCCATAGATAAAAGAGCATTATTTGGATTACAGTTCAACAGCAACCATGGATGTCAGTCAAAATGCATCAAGGAAATAAAGGTATCAGTTTCATTTGATTAAAAAAAGAAGCTATAGCTAATGTGTTTACTCAATTTACTAAAATCCTACTCAATAGTATCTATGTGTTTGCTGTTAATACCCTAGCAGTGCTGGTTTCAATTCAAAGTCCTTGCATAAAAAACGTTGCTTTAGTGCATAAGTGCTTGACTCCAGTTAGACTAATGTACATTTCAGACCTCACAAATATAACGGTGAAGTAAAAGAGAACTCACTATAGAGAAAATGTAAACTATTTCAGAAAAACAAACAAATACTTACAGTATTTTAAGACTTGATCATCGAAATTTTAAGGCACACAGTCTGATCCTACAATCAATTAAGTATTAAGGATGACACTGGTGAATGCTCTGTTTAAAATAACACAAGGTTGAACATTCAGAAACCTCCAGAAACCAATGTCAATTAGAGGCACTGAAGACTTTGTATAAGAACATATCTATGAAGTTGGTAGAAAATCAGCAATGATAAGAACCTAAACTTTCCATACCAAAATAGATAAAGTGCCACAAAGCAGTAGTTACAAAAAACTGCTCTCACATTCAAATATGTCTTAAATAACACACATTTCTGTACATTACATACAATGCAGTAATGTCATTGCATAGTTTGATTGACAAATTAGAACTGTATAAATTAAGTGCTGCGTTAGAGGAAGCAGGCCGTTCATTTGATCTGTACATTCTGTGTTAAAGGTTCTCCAGGGTCATTCTGGAAAACAAACGCAGGGTTAATATTTGTCTAATGGAACCTGACTGGCAATAATTCAGAAAAAAGTATTGCAGGAAGAAAAGAATAGCAGATTCACCTTGAGTTTTTTTCCATTCTGCATTTTACAAATGTGACTTCCTTTTGTACACTCAGAGCATGAGGATGTTTAATGCAGAACACCATCCTAGGAAAGTGTCAAACAAGAATAAAACTTGAAAGGGTAAGTTAATTAATGTATCTAACATTTTATAAGTGATGACATTTCATGGTTTTAAAGAAGTTACACCTTTTAAAACTCACTTTTTCTGCGTCTCCCCAACTCTAATGTGTATTTTGTGGACTGCCACTTCAGAGTCACCTGACCACCAGGAAGAAAACATTTTGAGCAGGAACGAGGTAGACAAGCTAGTAGACTCTTCCCACTTAAACGTAACTATCAGGAGGTCACCAATGTCCTTTTCTGTGACCAGCAGGAAGGAATGAATCTTATTGGTCATTGTCTTCTCCTTTCTGCAAATGGGAAAGACCACAGAAGTTCAACATATTAACACCAACTCACTTTACAACTACTTGAGTGAGGCTTTCATGTCCATGCATACAATAAAGAAGCAATAACTTCAACAATAGCCTATAAAGAGAACTAGACAGTAAAAATTTGCTATAGACATGAGAAATAAGGTCAGGTGTCTTATCGTGTTGAGATATAACATGTATTTTGTTTTGTATTGTTTAGGTGTCTGCTATAACTGCCAGTTATATGGTCTGTTATAACTTCCTGTTGGATTACATACAGTGTAAGTTTGAGGTCTTCAACATCTCCTTTTGTTCCCAACAGAGAGACTGTGAGTGAAGGTTCCATGTCAGACTTGTCCACCTGGCTGGAGAACTGGAATTTCAGCTGGTAGTGATAGACTCTGAAGGGCATTGATGCCCTGGTCTTGGTATACATCTTGATGCTTCGTGTCTTGCGGACCTTGCTGATGTCATAGCCCACAGTGTTGCAGTGGTTCTTGTGGCATCTCAGGCACATTCCTCGGTCAAACATGTCATTGCTCCCGCAGCGGTACGCCTTGATGGCCTCCTGTTCATTGAGCAGCGAATCAATGAACAGGTAGATGGAACGCTCGTGAGAACACTGGGGTATGTCAGTTATTCCTGGGAACACAAACACCATTGTTTCATCACTGGTCTGCACTTAATAAAGAATTAAGGAATAGCAAATGAACCATGAAACAGTAGAATACAACAGAGCTATCTAGCAGAATACAACTATTTCTTAAAATTTTATTTCCTAAACATTGGCATTGTACAATGAATTTTATGAGTCTTAGGCCCTGTCCACACGAACACAGGTATTTTTAAAACTGCAGTTTTTTCTATGCGGTTATGCTGTTCATCAACACGAAAACGCTGTATCAGGTCACTGATGAATCCGAGCTTTTTTGAAAACTCGGGCCAGGGTGAAGTTTTTTAGAAACTCCGGTTACAGTGTTGTCGTGTGGACGGTGAAACCTAAGATTTTGGCATGTGACGTCCGAGTGCGCGCTGTTATCTCTGTCTCTTGACTCTGTCTCTTGACTCAGCCCTAACTTCCGGCAAGCTGGGAATATGGAATGGCACAAGAGAGGTCAGACAGGCAAGTTTCAGTTCACAGGTAGGACTCTAAGGCAGGCACAATACCGGAATCTATTCTCGTGGTCAACAGGAAGGCAGAAGTCGTAAACAGGTAAATCACAGGCAGAAGTACAAAGGCTTAATCCAATAATGTAATCCAAGGGGCAGAAAAGAGAATCCAGATCCAGATAACAGTATTTTGAAATAACAGACTCAGTATGATGCTATATACAATCAATTCCTTACAAAGCAGAGAGAAACCAGGCAAACATATATATGGTGGAGAACAGGTGTTTAGAATTTCTGTGATTGCGAGCGTGTCAGTGGGGTGCGTTCGCAGGAGTCAGAGTGTTGGCTGATGCTGGCTTGTGACAGTGGACTCCGGTGATTTAAAGCACTGCATCTTGAGGAGGTCACAAAGAGAGTTTGTGGAAAATCAATAAAATTAAACCGAGTCTGTGCCATGGCGGACGTAGACAAAATATCGCTGCTAATACCTGTTCTTACAGGGCTCAAAACATGTATACCGATACATGCACAGTTATTGCATTACATTGCTGAACAGAGGCGTCAGAATGCAATTACTACTCAGGTCACTGCTTATGACTATACTACGCTCCCACACACAACACAGACCTCGCCGGTTTTGGATTAGAACTACAGGAACAGGTATTAAACCTTTGTAGTTTTCTGATTGGCCAACACAGCTTTATGGTTAGGGTTATGTCGTCACCTGTTGGTTTGGCATGCTCTTGACAGCACACGTTCTTGCGTTTTCATGTGGACAGAGATTTTTTTAAACCGTGCCTGTGTGGACGAGATTTTTTTAAACTAATGAAGAAAAACTTGTGTATGTGTGGACAAGGCCTTATATGCTGTGCTTATCTGGGGCCCTACAATGACAATGATTATGCTGGTGACCTTCTGATGGTAGGTTCTTCAGACAATGTTAAGGGCACTCTCCTTTTGAAAGGCCTGAATAGGAGGCCTTTGTCAGGTTGACGCGTAACAATGTAAAGACAGATTAGCAACGGGCTGCAACGTTACTGAAGCTGCTATCATGATGTTGTTCTGATTTCACCACCATATTGTTCCTTGTTTGACAAGCACTGCCACTTCAAAAGAGGTACAAGTGAACAAATACATGTCTGCCTTTAGTAACAAAAGATTTACTGTGTAGAAAGTGCTTGTAATAGTTGATAGATACAATGTCTTATGATAACCATTTTATAGACCAACTACAAAAACAAGACATTTTATTCTTACCAAAGAGGCCAAGTTTAGATATTGTTTCCAGAGTGCCTTGCCGATTGCAGCCTGGCTGGAAGCTCCCTCCATTCGGGTAGATGTCCACATGGCCGACCGGCTGCTGAATGCCAATACTGAGGCCCAAAGAGCCCTGACTGAAGGTGTGAAGAACATCCACAAAGTGGGCATCGTCAGGGGACAGGCGACGGTGAGCATGCTCCCCCTCAAAGTCTGGACCCGCTGGGTCGAGACCTTTCAAGAAAGGGGAACAATCAGTGAGGAGTGGAACCATCCAAGGGCCAATGAGTAAAGGTTGGTACTGTAGATAGAAAACACAGTTCGCAACAGTGCTATTGTTTTTTTTTTTTTTCTCTGATCTTATATTTACCAGTTATTCTCCCCACTTTATTGGAGGTGTGGCTCCCAGCAAATCCTGCCACATGAGCACCCAGACTGTAGCCAATGAGGTGGAGGTTCTTAAGATGGATGTTGGTAGCCTCCTTGGAAACACATTGGAGTGGTGTCAACTTTGACTGCCATGCAAACACTATACAGGAAGTCTTTATAACTTTTATTCATTACATATTATTCAAGCTTCAACTGAGTATCAGTGTCTTGGATGTTGACTCATGGGACCCACCTCTAGCCAGTCAATGAAGTGTGCGATTTCTTGTCCCACTATTTTTGTTTTCTGGGCGACTACAGGATAATGGTTCTGGGCTGTGTACAGCCAGTCCACCACTATCACGTTGGCATCCTGCTCTCTCTCGTACAATGCTGAAACCAGTTTGCCCACCCAGCTCTCAAACAAGCCACTCACCTGTTGAGGTAGAGAGAAAGCATTAAGGGTGTTCTTGATGGGGGAATCAATCCAAGCGCTGTTACTAAGGAGGGTACAGGTTGGAGGGACTTACCGTCCAGCCGTGAATCACCAGGAAGGTTTTGGAGGTGCTTTTGAATTTGCATTCTTTGAGAGACTCAGCGATGCCAGGGACTACGTAGCAGATGTCATTGTCCGGCATTGAAGGCTTGCGAAGTGAGAATTTAGCATAAGAAAAGTTGGCTTTGTTGTTTTGGGTCAAGTCCTCAAAGTTGTCCATGAAATTATCTAAGAGAGGAATGTAAATATAGCTCATGATGTGTTTCAAAATGTATTGTACCAGAAACCAGGCAATAACAGGTAACTACAGGCCTATGGATTGTTAGATAATTTGATTCATGCTGATGGTTCTAATCTTTAATAACTCCGGTGGTATTGGGGACAACTGACTGCACAGGCATCTCAGGATTAAGGGGCGTCATGGGGTTCAGTCCTTTTCCCTGCTTTGTTACATTAGCTGGGGAAAATCCTACAGGATATCAAAGTAACTGTGCTCAGCTGATTCCTTTCCCAATTTGCCAGTACTACGTAGGTTATTGCACTGCAAGTTGCATTACATGAAGGTTAAAGGAGACACAAGAAATTAATTAATTATAAGAGAAACAATTGATTTGGTATTCTTAAATGTATGATATACTTATCTGTCCTACTTTAGCAACTACCATACATGTCTGGAGAACAATTTCGGAAATAGAAAACTATTAGATATTCTGTATGTTTTTCTTTTGTTTCATATGTGCTAAGTTAATAACTGTTTTCAGTCTTTTGTTTATTGTCAAATGAATAAAAATAATATAAATGTGCGTTATATTTTGGTCTTCATCAACACAAACCACCACTTTCCTAAAAAATAGACTCTACGTTTCAACATATTAAGTTTAACGTTTAAAAGCACAAGCACAAACAATTTATTTTTGTTATATATTATTAATTTCTCAGATCAAAAAACAACGTAGAAAAGTACCTAAAACGTTAAATAATGGCAATGATGATAGGATAGAAAATGCTACTCACCAAGTATAGTAATTGAGTAATCGTCTTCCAAAGCCTTCACATAAAACACAGAATTAAACAATAAAAAGTAAATGAAATTTACTTGGAAACCTTTCATTTCTTTTCAAACTATTAATTATTATTTGTGGGGAAATTTTTCAAGTTTCCAATATCAGTCCAGAAAAAACGAATGTTTCACAGCGTGACAATTTTCCACCAGTAGAAATTCCCATGCGTGTTGTGGCCCATAGACGGATGATATTCGAGCCACTGCCCAGTTCTTTAAGGACGTCCCTCTGTCGTAAACCCATTGGTTGCTTCTCCTCCCGACTGGGAGTGTGAAAGCAATAGAAATCACGATAGCTTGTCTGACTCTGAAATTAACAAGTGGGTCACTTCAGCATAAACTGATTATTGCGATTGCCAGTCCTTCATGTGAAACAGGCTATTTTGTAAATAGAGCACGTATATTAATTCTAGATCTTGTGGAAGCTTTGTGAGATAACGTAGTGGCATACTGCTTACATAGCCTTACTACTGCACAGTTTAAGTTTTCATCATGGTTGACCTCTTTAACAACATCGCAATTTAGTTAACAGTCCTTGCGGGTATACACATTGGCCATGGATCAAATTGGCCTTGCAGGATTTTTGGAGCATAAGGAGTATGGAGCATCATTTTAAGAGAAGGCCATTCATCCACATTCGGTCGGCTTTAGTTTTAGAACTCTGTTTTGATTACAGGAAGCTACAACCTAGTTTCACTCTATTTCTCACTAAAAACATTGATCTTGCCAACATATGATAAATAAATAAACTGTACAAAACTGCATATCATAAGTTGGGAAGATCATTGTTTTTAGTGAGTATAAATAGAGTGAAATTAGGTTGTAGCTTCCTGTAATCAAAATGCAGTTTTGTACCGTTTATTTATGTCAATGGGGATCTTTTCAGATCGTGAGATATGTTGGACCAATCATTTGTCTCCAGGTTCTAAGCAGTGGAACAAGCGCACAGTAGAACAAAGATGTCACCTGCTCGGTCACATGCTTTCCTTCAGGAATGTGCACATGGCAAGTGTGTGTTTAGCTTCTGGGTTAACTGTTGTTGTCCCGTGTCAGGGAAAATGGCAGACACCCTGACAATCTAAAGGGCCCATGTATGTTGAGATTTAAAAAAAAACATGCTGCTGCTTTTCCTGTTATTATCTGACAGACCAGAGACAGAGCAGGAAAAACATTGAGACAGAAGATCTCTTATTGTACTGCTGCCATATTAAACACATACAGCCCTACCCCTGTTGTTACCCAATGAAAAAGCATTAGGGGCCCAGTTGTTCTCTATCTAATAACAACTTTTCTAGGAACGTGATAACTTTTCACTGTAAATCAGGAACAGGCGTGGTAAAAAGATTTTTTGCAAAGGATACAGGCCTGATCTTGGCAGGAAGGATCTCATTCTGTGAGAAGGGGATGCAGTTTGTTTTGATGAGATAATCTTGTTAGATTCTGAGGACTGTTGGATTGGAAGCCAATTTAACAACTGCTCCTCAATGTTTTGAGGTGATAAATTCCTCTGTAATGCCTTTTGTAAGAGCGCCCAATACTTTCTCTGAATTCTTTCTAGGAATAACATAAAAGTTTTAGTAACCACTGGACATGTGAACTGGTAAGATTCTTTTACTTGTGTGTAACTCATATATATATATATATATATATATATATATATATATATATATATATATATATATATATATATATATATATATATGTGGGTATGTGTATGTGTATATATATGTATATATATTAAATGACATGTTTTACCCATGATGCTGTATTTGAATAGGTCACACATATTTTATATTCCACTCACACTGGATCTCATGTTGTGTAGTTTGTTTTGGGAGCTTTCTATAAAGAATCAACAATGACAATAACATATTACATACAGGTTTGGGGAAATAGGGACATGTTTTAAAAGTTGACTTTTTGTAGCAATACTTGTTTCTCAACACTTACAAAATAAGGCAATGCATTTCTCCTCAAGGGAAGGAAGAAGTCCACAGCAAATTTACAAGCAGGTTTTAAATGTCAGGGAACAGTCCAACATATCCAAGATGACACAAAATGTTCCTAATCCTATGTACCTCTGGGCAGTACTTGGAATCATCCCCCCTAGGGAACACAAGCTGTTGATGACCTAATTACTGAAACACATCAGTGTATTTCTCATTTATCATATTATCCAACAGACTGGTGATGACAGAGAAAAAATACCTAATGTTTTGGGGGAAGGCTACACCTTCCAATTATGACTCAATAACCTCATGGTTTTCTCTCAGTCCCATGGGATCCTTCCATGTATTTCTAAATCAAGGAATTTGATTTCCAGAACTATTTGTTAGGTTGGGCTTTATAAGTCGCCATCCATTTCAAACCAGGCCTGGCTCCAGGATGAATATGTTATAACTAATTCATATACTGTTTGCAATGCTTATCAGGAAACAGAACTGCGAGGCACATATTCTATCTGGGGGGGCAAAGCCCTACTTTGCCCCTCCACCGTAGATCCAGGCTTGCTTCCAATAATATTTGCATTGTCTCTCATAAGTAAACATACACTCACCTAAAGGATTATTAGGAACACCTGTTCAATTTCTTCCTAATGCAATTATCTACTCAACCAATCACATGGCAGTTGCTTCAATGCATTTAGGGGTGTGGTCCTGGTCAAGACAATCTCCTAAACTCCAAACTGAAAGTCAAAATGGGAAAGAAAGGTGCTTTAAGCAATTTTGAGCGTGGCACGGTTGTTGCCAGACGGGCCGGTCTTAGTATTTCACAATCTGCTCAGTTACTGGGATTTTCACGCACAACCATTTCTAGGATTTACGAAGAATGGTGTGAAAAGGGATACACATCCAGTATGCTGCAGTCCTGTGGGCGAAAATGCCTTATTGATGCTAGAGGTCAGAGGAGAATGGGCCGACTGCTTCAAGCTAATAGAAAAGCAACTTTGACTGAAATAAACACTCGCTACAACTGAGGTATGCAGCAAAGCATTTGTGAAGCCACAACACGGACAACCTTGAGGCGGTTGGGCTACAACAGCAGAAGACCCCACCGGGTACCACTAATCTCCACTACAAATAGGAAAAAGAGGCTACAGTTTGCAAAAGCACACCAAAATTGGACAGTTGAAGACTGGAAAAATGTTGCCTGATCTGATGAGTCTCGATTTCTGTTGAGACATTCAGATGGTAGAGTCAGAATTTGGCGTAAACAGAATGAGAACAT
>JACXGM010003707.1:0-11704 GCA_016801145.1 Umbra pygmaea
CTGACTGCCTGACTGACTGCCTGACTGACTGCCTGACTGACTGCCTGACTGACTGCCTGACTGACTGCCTGACTGACTGCCTGACTGACTGCCTGACTGACTGCCTGACTGTGTGTAGTAAAGTTGTACTTACTAAATAACATATAACAGGGTGTAGTTATACTAAATAATGTACAAAAGGATATCCCTTAGTAGAAGTGCTCACTGAAATTCTCAATGTTCTCCCAGTAAAATTGATTGCCCACTCCTGATTTATTACATGCTTAAATAAACTAAATGGGTGGAAAAGTTGAATAATTGTGTGATCATGGATTGATAAATGTAGATGCAACAAAATAAATGAAAGTACGGTAGTCTGTTGGATACTGTGGCTTCTCCCTGGTGTCTTGTATGTGGGTCTGCAAAGCAAGTGTCTGGTCATCTGAGTCTGGTCAAGACCCCTTACAGGTTTATCATCTTCCTCTGGGTGAGGAGAAACTCACTCTCAATGAGAGCTCATGCTCATTCAATCCAATGTATCAAACGCATTTATGGTATTGTGTCTCTGGGCTCTTTGGATCACTAAAATCTAAGACACCTGTGATAATTACTTTGCCAGGTGACCCCAATTAAAGGAAAACTACTTAAGAAGGATGTTGCACATTATTTAGCAGGTCACAGGTTTCAAGCAATATGGGAAAAAAAAGAATCTCTCTGCTGCAGAAATGCGTCAAAGTGCAATGCCTTGGACAAGGTATGAAAACATTAGACATTTCACGAAAACTTGTGATCATTGTACTGTGAAGAGATTTGTGGCTGATTCAGAGCACATATGAGTTTGAGCAGATAAAGGCATAATGAGGAAGGTTACTGCCAGACAAATACTTCAGAGGCTTGCAATTGTGCATAAACCTACTATTCAGCCACCCTTAACCAATGCTCACAAGCAGAAATGATTGCAGTGGGCCCAGAAATATGAATGAAGACTGCAAGTAATTTTCTAACAGTCTTGTTTATTGATTAGTGCTGTGCAACCCTGGATGGTCCAGATGGAGGGTGTAGTGGATGGTTGGTGGATGGCCACCATGTCCCAATAAGGCTGCGACATCAGCAAGGAGGTGGCGGAGTCATGTTTTGGGCCGGAATCATGGGGAGAGAGCTGGTAGGCCCCTTTAGGGAGGGAGAGAGCTGGTAGGCCCCTTTAGGGTCCCTGAAGTTGTGAAAATGACCTTGGCAAAGTATATAGAGATTCTGACTGACCACTTTCTTCCATGGTACAAAAAGAAGAACTGTGCCTTCTCTAGCAAAGTCATCTCATGCTGCAAAGAATACATTTGTGCCATTGGCTGCTATGGGCATAAAAGGAGAGAAACTCATGGTGTGGCCCCCATTCTCCCCTGACCACAAACCTATTGTGAACCTTTGGAGCATCCTCAAGCAAAAGATCTATGAGGGTGGGAGGCAGTTCGCATCAAAACAGCAGCTCTGGGAGGCTATTCTGAAAAAACATTCAAGCAAAAAATCTCCATAAACTCACAAGTTCAATGGATGCAAGAATTGTGAAGGTGAAATCAAAGAAGGGGTCCTATGTTAAGATGTATCTTTCCCTGTTAAGATGTGTTTGAAATTGCTTTTGATTTCAGTAAATATGCCTCCTAATGCTGCAAATTCAACAAATGACCATTTTCAGTTCTTACAACCTATAAAATGTTTTGAAACTGTTGTACATAATAATTTGAGTGCATTGAGTTTTTATTTTTGTAAAACATTCTGTTTTCATTGGATTGTTTGTTCAATGAAATTTAACTTATACCCTTACCCTTTATATTATACTGACTGTCATTTGCATTGACTATTTATGAAAATCATTGTAAAATATAATTTGCATAATTATTTGGAACGTTGTGTATTATATATGAATGTAATTGTAAACATTTTTCAAAATTGTTTAAAATATTTTTCATTAGCAATAGAAATCCAAAACATAAGCCTAGCTATGACATATAATGCCTATAATCAGCTGATGGACCAACTATAACCACAGAGTGAGTGTGTTGGATTCCTGGAGGACTTCTGTCTTAGGCAGGATGTCTACTGGACACGTCGAATGCGTTGCTTTGCGCCAGAAATCATTCATTTTGAATGGAGCAATTCGCAAGAATGCATTTGCCTTGCGGTCTTGCGATGCAGTGCGCTCTGTGTGTTGCATACGTTCAAATTATAGAACTTGTGAATTCTGACACCGTGCCATTGTACAACTGGAAGTTGTAGATCCCAATAGAACGAGTAGCACAACACGATAATAACGGTCTTGCCTTGTGGAAGCAAATGTGCATCAAGTCCGCACTATGCGGACACTTATATCCGTTAAAAAGTAACGTGCTAAATTCTGACGTGTCCAGTGGACATCCCGCATTATGCTGGATTCACACCAGGCACGGCAAACTGGTTGCGTTCCGGCGGAAGTCCATTCATTTCAATAGGAAGCAATGCGCACCGCTGCGGCAAATCTACCGGATCTGGCAAAATGTGGATGCGGTGCGGCGGGTGTGTCGCAAGAGTTGAAATGATCAGAACCAGAAATTGATGTACCTGCTAGTCAACTTGCTGTAGGAGGACAGCCATGTTGTCCACCATCTTGAAGATGCGGAAGATTGATTAAGATGTTGATTGCTGTGTACAAGAGAGGAAACCACTGCTCTATTTTCTTCTCGTCTCCCGCTCCGCCACGCCGGGCACTGCTGCCCCACTGCAAGGAGCGGCGAACAAAGCCTTTTTTGAATGGAAGTCAATGGGGCGATTCAGCTTTTAATGGCGGCAGTGCCGCAAATGTGTGAATTAAGGGTCATTTTAAGCGCTATGACGCCGTTGACGTTGGGACGCTCGCGACCCATCTGTACTCTTTCATTAACTCCCGTGCATTCTATCTTGGATGCCACTGGCACAATTATTTGAAATATTTTGTAAAGTTTCTGAAGATCAGAAGATTGACACCCCCAGTAGAGTGCCAGGGCTTTTGACAGGACTGAGCTGAACCTGCCCTCCGATAAGACACTGGAAGTGCTACGACAAAAAGCTTAGGTAGGGAGTTTCATTATTGCCTGAATGTAGGAAGGGCCAGAATCCCTTGCTGCTCTTTAGACAAGCACCATAGCCTTGTAGAGGATGCAAGCTTCAACATCGAAGACAGTATGGTGCAGAGGAGTACAGAAGCACTGGATAACCTGAGATGGTTACAGTATGGTGGATAAGGGGCAGGGATTGGGTGGCACAGCAGGGAGCCCAGCCAACAGTGAGTTGCAATTGTCCAGACAGAAGATAAGTCTGGATTAGGTTCTGCTGTGCGTAAGGCCAGGTTGTAATTAGCAAACATTTTAGAGTATGAACACAACTTCAACGGTTTGTGTATATGTGTGGTTGTTATATCAATCACATATAAAGGCCTTTTTGTACATAAGTACTCATCACATTGTGCTAATATAGGCAACCTAAACCATAAAACCAAGGGAGGGTTAGGAAGGAAACGCCTCTGCTCACGTATGGCCGTTTGTGTGACCATGTGTCTCACTTCCTCTGATAAGCTGACTCTTCCTCTTGTCTACTTTTTGTCCCGCTGTTCTTTGTCCATTACAGAGTTCTGTGTTTTTTTTTCCACATCCTGTCGTTGTTTCATCATTGTGTCAGTTATCTGTAAACTGGTCTCTTCCTGCTTCCCTCATTCATTGTTTAGGCCATCCTTTTAAGCCTACCAATACATTATTGTTTTTCCAAATGGACTCACTCATTTTCATCTGTTGTAAAATGACATTAATGACACTTACTGAGTTGCCAGTAGTCTGGTTTTGCATCTATTCATTTATTATTAGCAAAAGCAAATAATGTTTTATGAAAGTAACATGAAACTAGGTAATGTTTTCCAGATCTCTGAGTTTGAGTCTGAGGACAAAACATTTACTGCTATTTGAAAGAAAGCCTGTTTCTAACCCCCCCACCATCAACATTGAAGGCCTGTTGTTGTGTCTGTGAGCAAGAAAATGAACCCTAATTGTAACCCCTGTAAAAAAGTAACTTTTACTAAAAGAATAGTAAGAAGCATATGCTAGGGCAGGGGTGTCCAAACCCTTCCATTGAGGGCCTAGTGTATGCAGGTTTCCGCTTTCCCCTTGTGAAACGCTGATGTAGTAGATCACTAATTGGTTAGGATCTCCCCTCACCTGGCAGTCTAGGTCCTAATTTGGCTCTAATTGAAGGGAAAGACCAAAAACCATCATACACTAGGCCCTCCATGGAAGGGTTTGGACACTCCTGTGCTAAGGAGACAGGCATGCAGGTGGAGACCGAGAAGAAGGGCACAGACAGTGGCTATGCTAGGCTTGAACCCTCATTGCTAGGGGGCACATATGGTCCTGAGTCAGGAGCTTAGACCTCTACAGCAAACTCTGGTTAAATAATGGACAAATAAAATTTTAACTAACAAGAATTTATAGTGTTGTCCAAACAATGTCTTTTAAACCAGTCTGTTCAGTCTGCAAAGTTGAGTTTCCTTATTACACCACTTGAGTGGTTATGTGCAAATATGTGTGTTGGAAAAGTTGATAAATGGTTATCTGCTTGATAAGCTAGTTGTGTTCCTGTGACCCCAGGTTCACAGTGCTGTTCTCCCATGGTAATGCCGTGGACTTGGGACAGATGAGCAGCTTCTACATTGGTCTGGGCACACGCATCAACTGCAATATCTTCTCCTATGACTACTCTGGCTACGGGGTGAGCACAGGCAAACCGTCTGAGAAAAACCTCTACGCTGACATTGACGCTGCCTGGCATGCCCTGCGTACACGGTACGTACCACAACACTGCAACGCACAGGCCTCGGGCTGGGATGGGTCTGGGTTGGTCAGGATGGGACAGTGTTTGGACTGGGTTGGTCAGGATGGGACGGTGTTTGGACTGGGTTGGTCAGGATGGGACGGTGTTTGGACTGGGTTGGTCAGGATGGGACGGTGTTTGGACTGGGTTGGTCAGGATTGGACCTTGTTTGGACTGGGTTGGTCAGGATGGGACGGTGTTTGGACTGGGTTGGTCAGGATTGGACCTTGTTTGGACTGGGTTGGTCAGGATGGGACAGTGTTTGGACTGGGTTGGTCAACCTGGGACCTTGTTTGGACTGGGTTGGTCAGGATGGGACTGTGTTTGGCTGTGTTGGGGTGGGGGGGTGTGATGAACGTTCAAATTGTTGAATTATATATTTTGTTAATTTAAATTATTTATATTTTACTACAATAGATGGCCTAGTCTGCTTATGTTGCTTTAACAGACTTTGCACAGCAAATTGCTACCAAGCATTGAAAATTGTTGCTTTATATAATGCAGAGCGGCTGCCAATATCAGAGATGTTTGGATAAATAAATTGAAATATGTTTTTGTTACTTTTTCTTGGGCGAGGTAATCTACGTTTGCTAGGAGGGCAACTGTTTGAGGTGGTTGCTGTGTGAAAGTTAATGTTTACATATATATTTTAATGTAGTCAACAGCTGTTTTTGTTAACTAGCCAGTAGCTATAATTTGCACAAACAAGAAAGACCAAATGCTACAATTTCTCACTGCAAGCTGACTTTGAGCCCAGTTGTTCTGATGTGCTTGAAATGAAACATGCTCAAAGAGAACTGGTGCTTTGTTTCAGTGGTGTGTACTTTACACCCCAGCCTACGTTGTGCTTGCTGTAAATTTGAGAAATAAATTTGGTCACAAAATTAATGTTTGAATACAACTACAACAGCCTTTTTCAATTCGGTAACACAGTTTATTCTAACTGGATTGTCAAACATTAAACATATAAAAAGAATCTAGTTAAAAATTTCATTTTTTTAGCAATTTAAACTAGTGACCCAGTTTAGCTGTAGCCCTGAACCATCAGATCAGATTCACTAAGAAACAACATGTTGATTAATAGATAAGTTGAATCAGGTGTGCTAGCTCAAGGGTAGTTCAAATACATGGATTGACTGGGGATCCCCAAGGAGAGGTTTGAGAACCACTGCTCTAGCTGTCAAGCGCTTATTAAGTGGTAGAAGCCTACTTGCTAGCCATATACATATACATATATATATACATATATACATATATATATACATATATACATATATATTACACAACTCAAATAAATTAAGAGACCACTGCAGTTTATTCTTAAATCAACCCCATTGAAAACCACTGGAATGTGATCAAGAAGATGGGATGGACAGAAGACATTAAACTGCCAAGAGTGGCATAAAGTGACTCAACATCAATGTGTAAGACTGGTGGAGAGCATGCCAAGACGTATGAAAGCCAATTATTATTATTATTATTATTATACAATTATTATTATTCCACCAAATATTGATTTCTGAACTCTTCCTAAGTTAACACATTAATATTGTGTTTTTAACAATGAATAGGAAGCTCTGAAAACACTGCATATGTTTTGTTATTTTGACCAGTTGTCATTTTCTGCAAATAAATGTTCTGAATGACAATATTATTATTTATAATTTGGGTGAAATGTTGTCAGTAGTTTATGGAATAAAACAAAATGTTAAATTTACCCAAATACATACCAATCAGTATTTTATGGAATAAAACAAAATGTTAAATTTACCCAAATACATACCAATCAGTAGTTTATGGAATAAAACAAAATGTAAAATTTACCCAAATACATACCAATCAGTAGTTTATGGAATAAAACAAAATGTTAAATTTACCCAAATACATACCAATCAGTAGAAAAAAAACTAGACACTTTGTTTTGCAGTGGTCTCCTAATTATTTCCAGGGCTGTATTTATGTCCTCAGTACCCAAAGCACAATGGCATTCCATTTTTTTACTTAAATAGGAGTGAATAGATTCAAGCAGCACCTCGACTTGGGAAGTAGGAGAACATTGTAGGTTACTCTGGAATGTTCTACTGGGACCAGGGAGAGGATCAAGTTAACCAAAAGTGTCTGCTGCTCCATAAAGAGGGGAAATTCCACCTACACTCATGATTGATATTCAATAGTGGCTTTCAAGAAAAGTCTTCCAGCTCCTGAATGTGTTGATTCCAAATTGTCTGTGGTTGTAATCAGGTATGGCATCAGCCCAGAGAACATCATCCTTTATGGGCAGAGTATCGGCACGGTGCCCACGGTGGACCTGGCATCCCGATACGAGTGTGCTGCTGTGGTGCTTCACTCCCCCTTAACCTCTGGCATGAGGGTGGCCTTTCCCGACACCAAGAAGACCTACTGCTTTGACGCTTTCCCCAAGTAAGGAACCGCCCACACCTTCCTCATCAACTCTGTCTGCACACAGGTCTGCTTGTCTGACTGGTGGCATTTATTTTCTAACTATTTCATTTGGCTTTTGTAGATAATTGCAGAACTGTAAATGTTAGTTGCAACAGTAACAAAACTTCAGTAATGAACATCAGTCTCTTTCCTAGCATCAGAAAGTGATGTATTAATTCTCTCCTGATATCTCTCTCAGCCTTTGAGCTGTAACTCAGTCATCATAATTGAGTCATAACTGAATCATTGTTTTCTCTGCATCATGTCCGATGCAGGTGTCAGCATCACTGACTCATCAATTTATTTAATCATATAATGGTCCTTTATTATGTAAAGGTCGGTAATCAATGCTGTTTGACAGAATCAAACTCCAGTACCAGGCAGGGCCAGGGTAGGAGCAGTGTTTGGGGTCGGGACGAGGCGGGATGCTTCTTCTCTGTGGTCAAAGCCTCCAGTGTTCGCCATCAGCCCCTGGAGCTTTCCCACCCTGGGTGCTTATTGACCAGCTCGCTTTCCCTGTTCCACAGCCCACACAGGGTCACATAATCTGTTCAATGAGACCTGCTTCCTGTGAAGTTATACAAGCTTGGTTCAGATATGTTGAGATGTGGTGGATGTACTCAACATGTCAGCAAGCAGATGGAGCTGATCTGGGGAAATATTTCCACCCAGAAGGTTGTTTATATTATGCCTGTACTGCACTAGTGCTCCCCTGACTTGTTGGACAACAGTTAGCACAAAGCATTCTCCATTTATCTATGTTAGAGCAGACGGAAGTTACACTTGTACATTTTAAAGTGTTAAACGGTTATTACACCATATTTTTTCAGTTTTTTTCATAGATATGACATTTGAAATGTTATCTTCTACCAAGGTCTATTGTTTCGATAAAGGGAACCTAAGTGACATCACACATGCGTGTTAATTTTGTACATCTATGAATACCTTTGCTTCCTGTATTTCTGTGTCCTCCCTCTCTGCCAGCATTGAGAAGGTCTCTAAAATCCCTTCACCAGTGTTGATCATCCACGGCACAGAGGACGAAGTGATCGACTTCTCCCACGGCCTGGCTCTGTTTGAGCGCTGTCCCAAGGCCGTGGAGCCGCTGTGGGTAGAGGGCGCAGGGCACAACGACATCGAACTATACAGCCAGTACCTGGAGCGTCTGCGCCGCTTTATAGGCCAGGAGCTGGCTGCCCAGCACGCCTAAGTTCACCATCTCGGCCTGCCCGTCCGGAGCTTAATGGGTCTGTGGGAATGGAGGCCTCAGAGGCACCTGCAATGTCATTTGTTTTCTTACTTTTCCGTGTCTCTTCCTGAAACTAGGTCGGGGGGGTATTGCATGAACGGTGCAAATGAAATCTGCGCCTAATTGAAAAAGCCTGGTTTGAATGAACACCGACTTTCAATTGAGCGGCGTACCGTAGTTCTTCTCGGCAGCAGAAAAATAACATTGACGGAAGTACAAAGCATTCACAGTGAATTTGCTCAGTTCGGTGGGCTTGAAGCCCCTCTGACGTAGTAAGCCTTGGTCTATATTCATCCTCGACGGTGACGCAATTAAATATAAAACGTTCTCCAAAAAAAAGTAACCGATAATGAAAATGTGAACATAGTTGTTAATCTGTCACTATTTACATTGCAGTCATTTTGCTGAAGAGCAACTGTTTTGTTTTTTTTGCTGAAGAGCTACAGTAACCCCCGTGGCAACTTAGGGTAAGTGCCTTGCCCAAGGACAAAACGAGATTTGGCACAGTTGGGAATTCAACCGGCAACCTTCAGACTACATGTCGGCCTCCCTATCCAGTAACCACTGAGCCATTTCTACCCATCAATCACCCATTAGTTTACACTGTAATTACAATAAATATTCCTTAAACCACTGGTTAAAAATCCATTGAATATGACAAAAATGATGCGAGTGAGATAGGACACAGATTGTTCTTTTAAGATTCTGTATCTGCCTGCTGGCAATTCTTTGAAACACAGCTAAATTAAGCTTGACAGTTAGCCTGCGAGGGAGCAGACTAGTTCAGCAGTGTGCGTTACCTAGGTCTGAGCAGGGAGTCCTGCTACAGTGATGGAACAGAGCTCTCACTTAATTTAGCGAGGCTTATCAAAATAAGCCTGGATTTTCCTTTATCTGCCTTGATGGAATACCCCCCCGGAGGCCTCTCTACCTTCTGGCTTCCTGCTCTTTTATTAACCCAGACAAACATGATGTACTGTCTAACAAATTCTGAGACATTTACATATTATTCCATTTAGATGGACAATGTGGCTATTCTAGGACCCTCATCTGTGTTTGATGTCAATGCCAGGTTATAGAAGTTTCCAGATTTCACTCACTTGCTTTTTAATCTTAAAGTATAGCCATAGGTTTAGCAGTGTGTTAATGTTTGGCTTAGGTTTAATAACATTTCAGAAAAAAAACAAGTAATTATTTTAAAGAAAACATTGTGCCACAGTGAAAAAATGTAATTCAAACACTTTTGAAAAGCTGTTGTGTTCCATTTGTTGTAAGTTGTATTTCATTTCTAGTCTCTGTTCCTTCCTTAAGTAAAATAAGTGGGTGGAAGAGGAATCCTGGCCGAATTTACTTTTTTAGTGGGAAAAGCTGGAAATGTATAGATGCTGGTGTTGTGATTCGATCACTTCTCAGATATGACAAAAATATCTATGTAGCAATTAAACTAAACGACTTCTGTTAGCGGATATAAACTACAACATGTGACTCAGTTGAACTAAAGGTTTTCTGTCACGAAATGCAAAACATGAATAGATGAATACAGTTTAGCATCATAACACAGACCATTGTTGTTTATGGAACATGCTTTTTGGAGACTCTGGAGCTTCATTATTACGCTCAGGTCATCAGTGTAGTGGTACGTTTCTCAAAACTAAGTAAAATTGCAAGTGTCTGGAATCTTCTACAACATTTCCACTAAAAATACAAATGTCAGTCCTGAATAATAACATTCCTTTCCCTATAACAACCCTAACATGATCAAATCATTAAGTGATAAATGTTTGGCAATTTGTATTTTCTAATCAATATGATAACATTGATCCACTACTTTACAAAAGATGTAGCGATTTTGCATCCTGTGTGAAAGGAGGTTGTTTGGTAATGTTTTGTGTGGAATCCTATCTTTACTGTTTTCATCTCTCTCATTCACAGTTAACAGGCAAATTAATAGTTTCATGGAAATGTAGCTTAAAGGGGCAATTTGGGATCATAAAGACACTAAATGTGTATAATAATTATGAAGTGGATTCATAACATATTGTTAGAAATACACAAACATTTTCCTTTGTTCCAGAGAGTAAAATGTATTGTAATTGAGTGATCAAGTACACAATTGGATGCATTTGTACACAAAAAAATGGCATATGTTGAATATTGGTTAGCATGCATTCGTTCAGAAAGTGATTCTAACTGTAAACTAATATGTGTTATTGCATTGGTTGAAGTCCAAAATCTCAGCCAATTTAATTGGTTCAAAGTTTTAAATTGCTCACATCTCTCTAAGACATTCTAGCTCAGCAACTTCCCTCTTTCACTGCTCAGATACTACAGCAGTACTGAGATGGATGTTATGAACATGTGAGTTTACATCTAGAAGACAAATTCAGTTCTGTCATACCCTCTTGAGTTAAGATGGCATGTTTTTCTTATCCTGCACTGAACTCGATTCGCCTCTTTCTAGGTTTGTCTGAAATGTACGGAGCCCCTAAGGGGACATGAGCAAAAAAAATCTAAAGTCTAGTTTCATGTGCTCACGTGAAACTTTCATGTGCTCACCCGAAACTTTCAGGTGCTCACGCGAAACATTCATGTGCTGCATTTTTTTTTAAATTTAGTTTCATGTGCTCACGTGAAACTTTCATGTGCTCACGTGAAACTTTCATGTGCTCACGTGAATCTTTCATGTGCTCACGTGAAACTTTCATGTGCTCACAAGAAACTTTCATGTGCTCACGCAAAACCTTGATGTGCTGAATTTTTTTTTACAGTTTAGTTTCATGTGCGCACATGAACGTTTTGCGTGCGCACATGAAACTAAACTGAAAAAAAAATTCAGCACATCAAGGTTTTGGGTGCGCTCATGAAACTTTTGGGTGCGCACATGAAACTTTCGGGTGCGCACATGAAACATTCGGGTGCGCACATGAAACTTTCGGGTGCGCACATGAAACTTTCGGGTGCGCACATGAAACTTTCGGGTGCGCTCATGAAACTTTCGGGTGCGCACATGAAACTTTCGCGTGCGCACATGAAACTTTCGCGTGCGCACATGAAACTTTCGGGTGCGCACATGAAACTTTCGCATGCGCACACAAAACATTTTCGTGTGAGCACATGAAATTTTCATGTGAGCACATGAAACTAAACTTTAGATTTGTTTTCATGTAT
>JACXGM010003707.1:17250-40917 GCA_016801145.1 Umbra pygmaea
AATGTTTACTGTTCAAGCTTCGCGGGCTTCATCGCTTCTGGGTGTGGTCTAATTTTAGATGCAACGTTATGACGCGTTAGTATATCCCCTATGCTAGCATACTCGCTTACTATATACTTAATAGTACGTACTTTAGCACCACCTGCGTAGTACGTACTTTTAGTATGTAGTATGTAGTATGCATATTGGGATTTAGCCACTGAAAAGGTTCAACATGGCCGTTGCGGGGATTATTGATGAGCAAGGAAGGTTTCAACCTTTGTCGGCCTTACAGAACAGTAATAATTCATTTGCAGAAACTGATAGAGACATCAACAACTCATGCGAGGAAAGCTTCGACAGTAGGGTCCCTGATTGCACCAACCCTACCCCTACTTCAAATGCCACAGAGACGCCTCCGTCCATACTAGCGCGCATATCGGCCATCCCAAATGATGAGCGAAACGGAAAATCGGAATCTCCAGTTAAAAAGAAGCGTCATGTTTGTACGTTTGACGGCTGTATCAGGGCCTATGGGAAATTATCTCACCTGAAGTCGCATATCAGGACACACACAGGTAGGCCTATGTAGCTTTACAAACTAGTCGTAATGGCGAAGTTCACATATTTGGCCTTATTTTTATTTTATTTAATCGGATAAATTGATTCAGAATATATTGTCATTGTAGTGGACCACGTTATTTACAGAAATGGCCCAAAACAGTACAGAATACAAAATATTTCAATCTAGCATCCTTTATTGTTAAACAAATGTTCTCATCGCTACCTGCCGACCATTTTGTGCTTGTACTTGATCTTACAAATCTTTTGTCATTTTTGGGTTAATAATTTGTTGTCATTGTACGCTTTTCTGTGTATTTTGAAAGTCTCTAAGGATGTTTTAAAACACTCCAAAACCACTACATACCAAGTCATAATAAATCATTATACTTCGGGGTAATATGGATATATATTATTTTAAGTAAAATCTATGTAAAGACAGGATCCATTATTCAGGATTTTGTTTCTGATAAACGGGGCGGGAAGGTGGCCGACTGGTTAGGGGATCTGACTGGTATACTAAATATCCCTGGTTTTAATCCCCCAACTGCCAAGGTGAAAGCTTTATTGTTCTATCCTTGAGCAAGACCTAATTGTTACTCCTACTTATAACATTCCACTCAGTTCGTTGCTATAAGAATTTGTTTTAATCAACTTTCATTTTTTAAAGTCAATGTAAAAAAATAACAACAAAAAACAGAGGTATGCTAGTGGAAACTAAAAGCTAGCGACCTCATGTGAGTGCTACACTATATATATTTTTCATGCCCTGTTCAAGTTCACAGAGTTTTATATAGAGTAAGTTTTATTTGTCACAGGAGACACAGATGTAATTCCATTTAAAGTGAAAATCTTGTGCCGCAGCTCAGCAATAAAGTCATAATTCTAAAAGCAATAAAATAATGTAATAAAATGTAAACAATGACATATAAAGGGTGACAGGAGAGTAACAACCTCTGTACTTTACATGTAAACAAGGCTACACTATGGGTTCTCTGACTTTCCCTGGACTTCCTGCACGAGGCAGCACAAAATGACATAGCAATGCCTGGGATTTGGGTGAGATAAATCAGATTATCTATCCTGCCATGTCGCTTTCCAGCAACTCCTTGTGTTCAGATCAGGCGCCTGTGGGTTCAGTCGCGGAAGTAGCCTATAGTTTGCAAATGTAATCACCCCGTGCATGATCCGACGAGGCTTCCGTATTGGATTCGCAGTGTGAAAAGAATCCCACAGATCTGTCCAGGGAGTTGCGGAGCTGCCGACAAGACAGGATTACAGGGAATTGGGAGGGGAGAAAAGTGGGGAAAAATCACAAAAGTTATCAATCAATAGTGTTTACTGAATGATAATGTGATATGATATGGAACCGGAAACACTCCCACCTACAGATGGTCGACCGGTCCCTTTCAGGTTGTCATGCTATGTGACGTATTATGATATGCTGCAAATTGTCCTAATAATAGAAGAGAGTTGCAAGATATTTCATAATGTAGGTAATTTGTAGTGCATAATATATGAAATTCTGTCTAAATGTAGAGTTTTTGCCAATTTGCTAACCCATGCTTGAGTTAGCCGGTTGTTGTCAGTACCATTATGAGCTTCTCACATTTGACTGTGATGTATTAATCAACAAGGTAAAACTTCCATCAATATTGGCTGATAGAGGTACCAAAAACATTAAGAAAATGTCCTACTTAAATGTAGATTGCCTGTTTGCTTTCTGAGACCCCATTGGGAACTGTCATTAGATGCATTAGGGATCATTCTATGGTTTATGCATTGTAATCATTTCCTTCCTCCCATCCAAGGTGAAAAGCCCTACCCTTGTTCCTGGCCTGACTGCGAGAAGAAGTTCTCCCGTTCGGATGAACAGATCCGCCACCTGCGGACTCACACAGGCGAGAAACAGTTCCAGTGCCCACTGTGTGCCATGCGCTTCATGCGAAGTGACCACCTGCTCAAGCATGCCCGCCGCCACCCTGGCTTCGAACCGTCCATGATCAGGAAGGGGGAGTAGTGCCTAGGGTGTATTTATTAGTGTGTTTAATTCAAAACTTTTTGCAATGAGAACAAGTTTCTCTTAGACACATTCAGGTCTTACCTCCCTGTTGATACGTTGGCTCTGATTGCTTCCATTTTACCTGACATTAATCTCTCGTGGATGAGACACATTAGTGCTAAAAAGTTTCAGCATCTTTTACATTTCAGAACGGGAGTGGACTATGTAGCCTATAGACTTGTGTGCAACTTGCAAAATAAGGAGTGCAGCACTTTTTATTTGAATTTAATTTTTGCATCTTGTTTTATTTCACAACAACAATGTGGAAAGAGAAATTATTATTTGGCTGAAATAGCACTAGGCTCGATTGAAACCCATGCTACAGCAGTACATGTCTGCCAGAGGCATCAGCTAAGACCACAGGACCCCCTTGGCCCAGAGGTCCATCTCTTGTTTTGCATTTTGATCCTCGTTCTGTGTCATCTCTTAATCGGTTTGGGCCCAGTTATGCAATAGTTTAGGTTTCACCTGTAATTACACAAATGGGACATGAATCTCCACTGTGGGGAAACAGGTAAGGGATGAGAGAGGAAGAGGCTGTGTAACCATACCCTGGTCCCAGGCCCATCTTCAGACTATTCCTTTGCCATGATGTCCTTCATCCATGTTTTGTTTATAAGGACCACAGTACCACAGTACTACTGTAGCCTACGTCATTCAGCTGCTTTAACAACACTCTGTATTACTGATGATCAATATCGAGGGCTTAAGTCAGTGATCGGTTAATGTTAATTTGGTACGTTTTGTACAGTATGTTCATAGCTTTTGGGGTAGTGTAGAGAAGAGTAAGATTCAATAACAACTATTTAAGAAACATTAGGGAAACTAACTGCTGGTGCTAGACTAGAGATATTTCCCAACAATGACATTTTCACAATAGGTATCTTCTGATTAATATATGGCTGCCAGTGTAACAAAGTAAATGTATAATTTTGTTCATACTGTTATTAACATTCAGCAGAGTACACGTGTGTTGTATATGCGGGGGTTATTATTTCTAGAATTGTGTGCAGATTAAATGAGTTTATTTATGGAATGCTGACCAAACATTCACTTGTTTCTACATGTCTATTTCTGAAAATAAAAGCATATTTATTTTTCATGGAAGAGAGATAAATGGAAAATGTTAACTTTGGTGTCTTATTAGTTTGAGATTGCTTTGGAGAATTTCTCTATTTCCTCAATATTAAATTGTTTAAAATGCCTTTTAAAGATTTGAATCCTTTAAAACATGAATGTGATGCTGAAATCCTAAGAAATTGCACGTGAGCAGCATAGCATGATTTAGCTTTGGGACTTACAAAGCCTACACATTTTGTTATGCACATGATTTTCCCTACAGGACATTAAAAAAAAGGTACTATAATTTGGTGTTTGGATCAGCAATTTCATTTTGCTCTATCAAATAACTGAAGGACACAGTAATATTTCAGTAATAAAATGAGGTTCATTGGATTAACAGAAAATGTGCAGTGTGCATCAAAACGAAATTAGACAGGTGCATACATTTCAGCACCCTTGCATTTTGTTGATCTGAATACCTGTAACTACCTAGCACTGATTAATTGGGACACACAATTGGTTTGGTGAGCTCATTAAGCCTAGAACTTCATAGACCGGTGCCTCCAATCATCAGAAAAGGTATTTAAGGTGGCCAATTGCAAGTTGTTGTTCTCTTAGACTCTCCTCTGAAGAGTGGCTATACGGGAACCTCAAAACAACTCTCAACTAGTCAGGGGTGACAATCAAAGATTGTTCAACATTATGTTGAAAAGCTGTAGCAGAGATTTAAGCTGTCAGTGTCCACTGTGAGGAAGAAAGTGAGGAAATGGAAGACCACAGGCACAGTTCATGTTAATGCCAGAAGTGGCAGGCCAAGTGAAATATTGGAGAGGCAAAGGATGGTGAGAACAGTCAAAAATCAGTCACAAAGTTGAAGCTACGCCAGGGCTGGATATTTTAACAAGACAACAACTCAAAACACTGCTCAAAATCTATTCAAGTACAATGTTCTGGAATGGCCATCCCAGTCCCCAGACCCGAATATCACTGAAAATCTGTGGGTGATTTGAAGCGGGCTGTCCATGCTCAGCAACCATCAAACCTAACTGAACTGGAGATGTTTTGCAAGGAGGAATGGTCCAAAATACCTTAATCCAGAATCCAAACACTCATCACAAGTTATAGGAAGCGTTTAGAGGCTGTTATTTATGCTAAAGGAGGCTCAACTAAATATTGATGTGAAATTTCTGTTGGGGTGCCCAAATTTATGCACCTGTCTAATTTTGTTTTAATGCATGTTGCGCATTTTCTAGTCATCCAAAGAACCTAATTTCACTACTGAAATATTACCGTGTCATTCAGTTGTTTGAGATTTCAAAATAAAATTGCTGATCCAAACAACCAATTATTTATAAATTAAAATCATGGATAGTCAGGGGTGCCTAAACTTTTGCATATGATTGTACCTTGTTATATAGGGTAGTATGGTAGCGTAAAGAAATAAGGAATATGATAAACAGATACTCTGGAGCAATATTGCTGTATCAATATTTATTACATTAAAGGGTCAAAGAAACACGTGACAGAGTAATCATAGGTGTAGAATTCTTTGGCAGTGAAAATGTACACAGAAACTGAAGGCTAGCTCAATTCAATCAAACCCACATTTCATTATCTAAGCATTATCATTTCATTATCTAAGCTGTAGCTTTCAATGCTAATTTGAATTGACTGCTGTTGAGCACTGTGTTAATATTTCAGTGTTTTCCCTTTAACAGGATTAAAGTGTAATGAATATTGTGAAGACACCACGGCCACAACTTTGCTATGGCGGGTTTGAAGGAATCCAAGCTGGGGATGTTGAGAGAGAGTTTACAAGTGCTGCATGAGTACCAATATGTGAGAACTGAGAATAACACTACAGTACACCAGTGGTCAGAACATCCATAATAGAGAATGAGTGTTGTAGCAACAGCGTGTGATAAAGAGAATGGCTGTGAAAAGCCAGTTTAAATCTCCTCTTTTCTTACAGGGATCTTTAGACAAAAGGGGTTGTGGGTAAAACAAAAATAATTCAAACCCAATACACCTAAATTCAAATTCAGTACACAATTCAACTTACATACCAACTGCACAGCTGTACAAATAAACTTTGTCTGGGTCAGAGATTGCTTTGTGTATCGGCATCTGCTTAATCATGTTGTGATTGCTTTACAGCTTTTTGCTACACAATTTGCCAATTACCTTGTGATATAACAGGGGTTTAGATTTTAATATTTAGTAAAGGGACTTGTTTGAAAGGGTATCATTTACATTACCTAACTTTACAGGTCACATCTGTATGATATGGGTATTGGATGGAATGGTTGGCAGCAGGTATTTGTGGTGCTGAGTATGTGGGCGTGTTTGTCTGTGTGTAGAGGCCTACATAAAGAAGGAACTGGGATATAGGCAGCATTATGATGCAGGTTAGTTTTTACATTGATTTCATATAATTTGTGACTAAGTTTTAGATGGAAAGTGAATGTAAGAGCAAGCATGACTAGCCATTCATGGAATAATCTGTCCTGCACAGTACATTTCCATTCAAACCTCCTGTAAAGCTTCCTTCCCCTGGAAATGCCCCAGTATTGACTGGTGGAATGTGCTAAGACAATAACCAATCGGGGAGTCAGTCAAGCTTCCAAATACAACACTGCAAATCTGGCACTAGCTTTTTTCTTTTTTTTGGGGACATCACTGGAATTTACATTAGCATTTATAAACATCCTCTGTCAGCCTCTCCAATATATTTATTTTATTATTCAGCCCAGTAAACAAAATCAAAGAGAAAGTACTATACTTAATTTAGTGAATAGGTGAGAAGAGCAGGTGCCTACAACAGTAGGCCCCTTGTTCAGTCTCCTTCCCACCGCCTGACATCACCTACCCGCCAACAAGTGAATCTTCACCAGGACTGCTCTCTAACTAGCATGGCAGGCAGCTTCATCAAGGCCTCACAGAGAACAGCCCTATCACTGTGACTTACCGCAACCCTGGCAATATCAAAAGGAAATAACTTGTTAAAACCAAGTAGGAACCAATCAGAACACCACAACACTGGCATTCGTCACACAGCTCATAATACGAGAGGCGAAGTCCGCTGTGGTACACACAGTGCACACTGGGACGAGTCGAGAACACAAAGATGACACTGCTTGGCACACAGCTCCTGTCAATCTGCAGTCGCTGCCAATCACATGCTCCCTTCAAACAGGAAATATACATACAGGCATCACAGGAAGAAAAAAGCTGTTGATAAAAAAAGCAGAATACTGATGGAGATCAGACTACTCCTGCATGTGCAAAATCTGTTAATGTGCAGAGAGACAGGTCATGGGGAGACTGTCCCTCTGCACAATATTTATATGTTTATATGGCACCACTGGCACTGCAGTCCCACTACAATCCATAATAGTCCATAGGAATGGGGCGTGAAAGGGACTGGAAGCCCACAGGCCGCTACTGAAGTCAGGGGATGTAAGCGGAGGGGGTCGCTTAGAAGCGGGGGTCCCAGTTGGAAAGGGATGTGGGAAAAGGGAATTCAGAGTCCATTATCTCATTGACTTCACCCCCCGCTCCGAGGTCTTTTCAGTCTGAGGTCCGTTTGAGGCCTTGAGCCCCTGAATCACAGCGTGACCTTGCTGAGGCGCAGGGACAGACTGGAGCGGTGCTGGGCGCGGGGGAGCGTGGAAGCACATCGACTCCTCAGCTGGACCGGCCGCCCCGCCGTGCCTCGCACCCGCAGCAGGAAGTCATAGTTAGCCGAGGTGTTCATGGCGTAAAACACGTTGGCATTGTCTGGAATCACGAGCTCTGGAAAAGAATGAATTTCTTAAGACTTTTTACCCACAAATAATCATCATTAAACACGAGAAGCTAAAAGACCAGGATGAAGTGTGACCATCAGTTGACAGCGCGTTTACCTCTCTCGTCAGAGATGACCTGCACCAGCTCGTATCCCTCCACAGGCTCCTTGTCCAGGTTGTGTTTGGCCACGGCTCTAGAGATCACAGCTGGGGTCTTCTCCTGGCTCGTCAGCTGCCAAGGAAACACCAGCATGCACCAATCAGATTCAGGCTTCTAAACATAGGTGTGGTCTGTGTGAATGCCAAACGTGCTGTGACACATACCAGGATGCTCTTGTAGAGGTTTCCATTACCCTGCTCCAGGCTCACTCTGATAATACAATTGTCCCGGCCCTGCATGTTGTAGGAGGGCGACGACGGCGTCAGGGAGCCTGAGCGACGGTGCATGTTGGCCGGGCTGGGCAGAGAGGGAGAGACTGGGGTCACCGGAACACTGGCGGAGGAAGACGTCGTATCCATGGAGTGGAGGGATGTGCAGGATGAAGAGTCTGACAACTGGAGAAAGATATTTTGCCATCGCAACTTTATTGGCCCACCATAGGTAAACGAATTGACAACAATATCCAAGGGCTAAACCAGAATATTTGAAGTGTCTAATTGAATTACCTTGTTGTGCTGAGTACTGGAGGTGTGTATAGGTGTCAAGCCTTCGCTGTCTGAAGGGCTGGAGTCACTGGAAGACACGCTGACTGAGTCCATGCTCTCCCCTGAGCTGCCAGTAGGGGGCGACTGAGGTGTTTCCCTCACTGAGGAACTGACTGCCGGGGAGTCTATTCCCAGGAAAAGTCTAGCAACACAGAAAATTACCAGATTTAAAAAACATATTGGAACATTTAAATTATAGAAAAAAGGAGCAAACACTTTTATAACTGATTCGTTTAGTAAATGTTTCTGAAGTCAGATGTATTTTAGCTCCTCCAGTAGGGACTTACTGGCTAATTCTCTTGACCATGCTTTTGCGAGGTTTGGGCAAGATAGGACTTCCATCTCTAACTCCTTCAATCTCACAAGACATAGAATAGCTGCAGGGACAGAAGACTCATTTTATCACTGCTCACAGACGACTTAGATTTAGAGTAGAACAATCCCACAGATTCGAGAATACAGAGTTAGAACACTGCAGCTACCTAGTATTATAATATTTCAACTAATTGTTTTTCACCATTAATATAAGGATTTCAGATTTTCTGTAACTTTCACATTAACATGATTTGGCAATGTTAACAAAAGTTTCCCATGATAATAAAGCCTGTTTGAATGTGAATCGACAGAGGTGACATAAAGAATGTTTGGTACCTGTCTTCCTCACTGTGTTGAGGCTGGCTCTTAAACCAGCGCAGAAAAGCTGCATCAGCACTCAGGCAGTAGCTGTTACACGCAGACTGCAGCAGCTTAATCTGAGCGATCACCTCAAACTCCTGTAGTAGATATGGAGAGATAAATATATATCGTTATATTGATTGAGCTGAAATGACACTAACTACTTTTTAATATCAGCAAATGAATAGGTTAGAACCGGTTGAAGATGACACTCACCCGTCGCCTCTTCTCAAAGTTAATGAGCCCACCCTGCAGAGGACACAAAGAAAACAGTGAAGGCTTGAACTGTCATGCTGTGGGGGGGGGGTCAGGTGGCTCAGTGATTAGGGAGTCTGACTTAGTGTAGTGGAAAGGTCGCCGGTTCGACTGAGCCAAATGTCGTTGTGTCCTTGAGCAAGGCACTTTATCCTAAGTTGCTCCAGGGGGTTGTCCCTCTATTTACTGTAAGTTGCTCTGGACACTGACTAAAATGTAATGTGCTGTGCTAGGTTAATGAACACCGGTCTACTCTTAAAGGCCAATGAAATTCCTCAATTAATACTCATTGAAACTCATGCTCTGTTGCAACTAGTGGTCACTTCACTTGAGGGTATGATGATATCAAGCCTCACCTCCACAAAGTCTTGCAGAGCAGTATCTAGCATGGTCAGGTCAGTCAGGAACGTTCCCAGATAAGGTATGGTCCCCTGCATGGCACCCTGGGAGAAGAAACAACTGAATGCTTCAAACTTATAAAAACGCATCAGCAATGTGGTTGGACTATCTTGCTAAAATGAAAACATATACTGCCAGTGGCACGCAGCCTGCTCCATCTCTTACCATTTCCTTCTGCAGCTGGAGTCGTTTGTGGGTGCGTTTCTGGTGATCCTTGGCACAGCCTTCTAGATTGGCAAATTTAGATGTGCCTTCCTGCAAATTAAAGAACAAATGACTTAATCATTTAAGAGTATGAATGCTCATCCTATTATACAGAAAACATGTGGCAATTTATCCTCCATAACATGTTTTTCCCAACTAAATGCTTCAGGATCTAAGAAATTGAACCCTATCTATTTTGTGACTATCATGGATTAATGGGGATGGAAAGATGCACTGTATAGCCAAATGTATGTGGACACCTGACCCACATGAGCTTGTTGGACATCCCATTCTAATTTTTTTTAATTTAACCTTTATTTAACTAGGTAAGTTGACTAAGAACAATTTCTTATTTACAGCAACGACCTGGGAGCAATTAGGGTAAAGTGTCTTGCCCAAGGACACAACGGCAGTTGGCTCAGTCGGGAATCAAACTGGCAACCTTCTGACTACAAGTCTGACTCCCTACCCACTGAGCCATCTGCACCCCATAACCATGGGCATTATATGAAGTTGCCACCACAGTCACTGTATCACTGGCAGTAAGCAGTGTGCGCATGCCAATTCATTGGCACTGTCAGCTATAGTCCAAATCAGGGGTAAAGGGATGCTTGAAAACAGGGGAGGGATTCAATTGTAGTTGTTCCAACTTTGCTTTGGTGCCAAACACTAAGATAACATTGTAAATGTTAGTGGTTAAGCAGACGCGTAGGTTATTCTGGATGAGCAGAAGGAAAATTGTGCTGCATAACCTTAAACTTTTAATTACGACATGTATATGCTGTAGTTGTTGTCAGAATTGCCTGCAATGTTTTTTGCTACGATGTAAACAAAAGGCACCTTTGCTGTCTTGACAACACTGTTTGGTCTGTAGGAGACTGAGAACGTCAGTTTGACTCACCCTCATCAGCAGCTCCCGACTCGTCAGGTAGTTGTTCTGATCTGAGAAGATGTCAGACAGCTCCTCAAATGTAGACATGCTGTCTCTGAGGAAATGACATTGAAAAAGGTAAGAACTATGGTAAATACTAACACATACAGGAACTCCATGGCAAGTTGTGACCCATTCATTTGTGTGTGACCAGTTTGTGAAACACTGACTTGTGAACGCAGGACCAGGCCTTCTTCAGTCGGTAAAGTGGGTTGGACTGCAGTGCAGACACGATGGCTCGCAACGAGGAGAAGTTCTTACGTATGCGACACTCCTGAGCGATGTCGATCCAGCGCTGGATGATGCGCGCGCGGAGATGCGGGCGGATCTGCCGCTGTTGCAGTATGGTGCTGACCACACATGCAGCCACGGCATTGAACTGGGTGATGGTGGCACGGATGGTGGGAGCACTGTGCTTGTTCTGCTTCTTATCCCTCTGGGACCAGATTGAACCGAGGCAGTGGTGAGGAACCACCTTTTTGAACAGCAACTGAAGAGGGAGAAACAACAAGACGGGGACTATCAAAATATGCATGTACTCTCGGTGGGGTCCAGCCAAGCCTCTTTGCAGTCTCTCTTACCGCATCCATGTAGGTCAGCTGCTCCGCAACTACATCTGCATCAAATGACAGGAAGTCTTCCTGGACCTCAATCTCCACTTCCTCATCCTCGCCCAGACAGAAGCTGCTGTTACCGTGGAAACCACCTAACAGGTAGAGTATATAGTCATAATTAACTAGATATCTTACAGGATATAGTAAAAATTAACTAGATATATAAGACAGAGAATATATTACTAATTACATATACACACATGCACGCAACAGAGGATATAGGACTAATTAACAGGAAATCTTAGAGGATATAGTCATAATTAACTACATATTTTAGACAGAGGTTATAGTACTAATTAACTAGATAGACATTTGACCCACCATGCTGTTCTAGATCTAGCCTGGCCTCATCCTTTAACTGCTCCAGTAGACTCTGGGCTCGACGAACAGGCTCTGAACCAGGCAGGGCCCTCTGCAGGTAGGCCAACACCCTGTGGAGACATGGGTAAGACGGGGGCTCCTGGAAGTCCTCAGGACACTGGTCCAGCCAGGCTCGCAGGATGGCCGTCAGAGCACTGAGGGAAGGAGACAGGGGATCCTGAGTTGTTGCCGGGAGCAAAGCTTCCTCTATCCGCTGTTCCCGTGGTATGAGCATGGCACTGTAACGCTAGGGTTGTGAGCTTGATTCCCATGTGGGACCAGTACGAAGATGTATACACTCAATACTGTCAACTGCTCTGGATAAGAGCATCTGCTAAATAACTTCAATGAGAATGACAGAGGGCTGAAAGGGGAACTACACAGAACTCAGCAACATCTGTCAGACAGATGTAATAAAATGCAGTCAAAACTACAGATTTATTACCTACACAGTATCCCACTGGTGATCGTAACAGTTCACCACCAATAGAGTGCTATCACTATTACTGCTATAGCATGCCCTACATATTATTGTTTACTGAATAAAGTACTGCATTGTGGGAGCTAGCACATACACTATATAGCCAAACGTATGTGGACACCCCTACTAACGGTGGAGGGATAATAGTCTAGGGCTTTTTTTCAGGGTTTGGAATAGGCCCCTTAGTTCCAGTCAAGGGTCATGTTAATGATATAGGACTGTGTTTCTCAACCTTTGAATTGCCTTTTAAAGCCAAGCCCTGATCAGTGCAAAAAATGTTTGGTGGAAAAGTCTATATAAAGAGGTTCAATACAGCGCCAACAGTGATAGATTCACTAAACAACAACCTTTTTTAAACAAAAACATTTAAATGCTACATTTCAAATGTTTAAAATCCATCACTTAATTAATTAAATATTATAGTATAATTATTTTAGGATTTATGCATGACATATTTTTTTATTAGCATTTTTGCAAAAATGTAATTTACCCCCTGCAGTACTCCAAAGAACCCCTAGGGGTACACATACCCCTATTTGAGAAACACTGCTATAGGATACAAAGGTATTTTATACAATTCTGTGCTTCAAACATTGTGGTAACAGTTTGGGGAAGGGCCTTTCCGGTTCCAGCATGACTGCCCTGTGCACAAAGCATTAGTCCAGTAAGACATGGTTAGAATAGTTTGGTGAGGAGGAACATGAGTGTCCTTCAACCCAATTGAACACCTTTAGGATGAATTGGAATGGCAACTGTAAGCCAGGCCTTCTCATCCATCATCTGTGCCGGACCTCACAAATGCTTTTTTGACTGAATGGGCACAAATTCCCACAGACACACTCCAAAACCTTCCAGAAAGCCTTCCCAGATGAGTAGCAGCTGTTGTAGCCACAAAGAGGATGCCAACTCCATGTTAATGCTCATGCTTTTGGAATGGGATGTCCAACAAGTTCATATGGGTGGTTGTGATGGTCAGGTGTCCACAAACATTTGGCCATATAGTGTATGTATTGTACAGTTAATATGTGTAAGTATCATTCCACCGTTAATACTTGCTTCAATGTCAAACAGTAGGTTTGAAGAATATATATTTTATATTTAACTGTTAACTCTTCATTTTTTTAAACCACATTTACATTAGAGTAATTTTAAGATATGATTTTAATAAGAATTTGTGATGTAATTCAGGAAGAAAATGTACAATGCTTAAAAAACATTGTGTGTTTCACATTTATAGCACTTTGATTTCAGTTACATTTCCAGTACCCATAATTGAATGTACACAGTGTAGAATTCCGCAATGAAAACAAAAATATTTTCTCTTTCAATTAGCAGATTCCAGAAGCTGAGGAACACTTATTTAATGATATTTAAAAAATCTAAAAAGGCAGTTTAGATGGAACAATTATTTTTTACACCAGGCAGTTGATATTTGAACAGGAATTTCGATGACGACAAGTTGTGCTTCCACTGTTTTTGTTACAATACGCCGCATAGTGTAGTGTAGAGTTCGACCGATATGGGTTTTCTCAGACCGATGCCGATCTTTTGAAATCAGGGTCGGCCGATGGCCGATATATGCTGCCGATTATTTTTGGCCGATATTTGCTTGTTTGTAACCTCTATTTGAAAGATAAGAATCTAACACTAAATAGTACTTAAGATACAACAAATTTCTCAACAAAAATATTTATTGAACACTTGAACACCAATCTGCACTTGTATACTTACATTAAACATGTATAATGTAAAAACATGTATTGTATACATAAACAAAACGGGTTAGAACTAAGAAAAAAAATTATTTCACTTTGACAAATAAACTTTTAAATGAAAAAATAAAGTTTTGTGCACTTAGCAGCATTTATCAAACATCTGAGAACAATAAAATAAATTGACAATTTTAACAATAGTAGCAAACAGCAGCTTTTCTTTGTTTTAGGTCTGAATAAAAATGTATACAGTAACACTTGAACACAAAAAGTCTTAATGGAGCTTCACTTCTGCTACTTAATCATTTAAAATAAAAAAGTTTTGAAGTTACTAAGTGAATAAAAAGTTAGCAGCATTAGATAATCTACTTAAGTGCAATTGACTTAGCAGCGCCATCTCCTCATTTCCGAGGGAAGGAACATTTTTAAACAACAATACAGAAAGAAATGTGCATAATATCCCACAGAGATGAGATACCACTTATTATTTTCATCTGATCCTCCCCTTTCCAACGGTATTAAGCTTTAGTTGCTAGCATGTAGGGTTTGCGAGATAGTCACGTTCGCCCACCAGAGCGTCAATTGACTTTGAAGGGTTATCGGCTTGATATTGGCCGATTCCAATTATGTAAAAAATGACCAAAAATCGGCCGATTAATCTGCATACCGATAAATCGGTCGACCTCTAGTGTAGTGAATCAATTTCCCATATACATAGTTTATTGGATTTTTTTAATATCAAGGAATTTCACAGCGTTTGTCAGCAGGAAAAAAATGTTGTTCCACGGTTACAGCTTGGATTCTACAAATAGTACCTTTAATTATTATATAATTGATGAAAGAGAGTTGAATTTGTTCTGTATACATATTTATATAACCCCCTAAGATGAACATCACTGAGCCATGCATGTGACAAAAAATAGGATTTGAAATATTTTAGGAAATCAAGAGCAAGTGAGCGCTTACGTTCGAACAGCTCCTTTGGTTTCAGGAGTTCTACATCGGTCAGTCTGTCCTTCACTCTCCTCTGGACTTCCATACCTGATGGAAAAGCCACAGAGAACAATATTTCAGCACCAATGTCTACCATCATAAGGCACAAAGAAAACAGTGCATTTTCAAAACAAGAACGTTAGCTCTCTTGGGGCATGGTCTGCAAATTGCTAATGAGGAACAACCAATCAAAACACGGGCCAAGCTAATACTGTAATTAGGCCAGGCTCCTGTGCAGACCAGTGAGTCACAGCTCTGTGCTCTGAGTCATGTGGGTCGCGTTAGCCAGGCTACTTGGCAACAGCCTAAGTGGCTTATTTGGGGGGCCGGCCCTGCATGTTGATGGGACAAAAGCCTGCACACACTGCAGCCCCCCAGGGCGAGGAATAGGGCCAGAGGTCCGCTAAAGTCCCCCAGCCCAGAGACCTACCTGTCCAGCAGTAGTGACAGCACAGTCTGCATGCTAGCGAAGGCACGGTACGTGGACAGGAAGATGCTGGTGTAGGTCAAGTCGTTGTCCCCATACGCAGTCAACAGGGTCTCCACCAGCCGCTCCAGCGTTCCTGCCCTGATACTTCGGATCTTGCAGGTTTCTAGCTGGCTCACCGTGTGGCCGGGGGGCAGCCGGTCCCCCTCCGCCTGTGACAAGATGGAAACACCCAGGGACAAAGATGAGAACAGGGGAGGGAGAGGAACAAGCAGAGAGGGCCGAGCCCATGGCTCCTGATATGAAGTTCTTTAGCAGATGTGTCTGGGTATTGTGTTGGCTGGGAGAGGAATGAGGGGACAGAGAAGGTAGCAGAGAGAGCACTGCTGTTCGCACACAACAGGAAACTCTCCAATCTGCTTCTAATCAGTATAGAGCCCCTCCTCCACCCTATCCTCTTGGTAACAGCACACTGCCTCTCTGCTCTCAGTCAACTCTGCTCTCACACCTTTGGAAATGTACAGTCTACACAGTGTAAATCTTGGAATCACAGTCTTGGCATTTGCGTTGTTTTTTTCCGATGGCACTGAACTGACAGCCACACAACAAGAAACAAAGCACCAGTGTGACTCAGATTAGGTTATCCAGCTCCTCCACTAAACAAATGAGAGGCTTACTACCAGCTCCATAGAGAGATGACCAACCGACTGGACAATGTCTTGCTTTCACTAGCTAACTCAAATACATATTCAGAACCCCCCACTCAGGGCCTGGATAATGCTCACTGGTACTGGGAGTATTGACGGACCTATATAGTGTCCTATATGCTTTACCTCATGCAGCATGCAGTGTAAGAAGAACCTTCTGAGGGAAGTTGGAATTTAGAACCAGCAAATCCGGAAACCAATTGATTTGGCAAAATCTTTCGGAAGGGAAAATGTTTAAATGTAAAATGTAAATGCAAAAATGCAATGAGAAACAGTGTGACTGGATATTGATATGGCCGTACATCTTGGCTGCCAACCTCTATTACCTATTTTCATTCACGTCTCCTACGGAGTGTATCAGTAGTGTTTGCTTGTTTAACTGAGGGATCATCATCTAGTTATAGAGCTATGGGCATATTCAATGTATCTATCTATGGATAATATCTATATCAGCATTATGGCGTGTCCCTGACAAAGGTCTATAAAAAAAATCACAGATTTGCTTTCTTTATCAATCAGTGTGTTGTGACAGAACAGAGTGCTACACTCAACCCAGTGTGTTGGGACAGAACAGAGTGCTACACTCAACCCAGTGTGATGTGACAGAACAGAGTGCTACACTCACCCCAGTGTGTTGTGACAGAACAGAGTGCTAAACTCACCCCAGTGTGTTGTGACAGAACAGAGTGCTAAACTCACCCCAGTGTGTTGTGACAGAACAGAGTGCTACACTCACCCCAGTGTGTTGTGACAGAACAGAGTGCTCCACTCACCCCAGTGTGTTGTGACAGAACAGAGTGCTAAACTCACCCCAGTGTGTTGTGACAGAACAGAGTGCTCCACTCACCCCAGTGGGTTGTTACAGAACAGAGTGCTCCACTCACCCCAGTGTGTTGTGACAGAACAGAGTGCTCCACTCACCCCAGTGTGTTGTGACAGAACAGAGTGCTCCACTCACCCCAGTGTGTTGTGACAGAACAGAGTGCTACACTCACCCCAATGTGTTGTGACAGAACAGAGTGCTAAACTCACCCCAGTGTGTTGTGACAGAACAGAGTGCTACACTCACCCCCAGCCATCTGGCTCCCTTGTTGGCAGCCTGTTGGATCTGGACCCTCTTCAGAGTGACGTTGTATATGGCCCCCTCCTCCACTTCCTCCCCCCAGTCCTGCACAGAGCTCTAAGGACCAGACATAAAGATCAGTCAACATGTTGTCCCCTAATATTGCTGTTCATGGGGAAATGCATTTAGAGATTTTTGAGTTTTACAGATAGATGTTTAGATGCAAACTACAGTTTTGTTTTGAAGAAGGCAACTTGAGAAAAAACTGAAAGTGTAGCCTCTAATCCCTATGTGGTTACATCTTCTTGAGATACAGAGTTGTGTCTTAGAAATAAACAACAATGTTGTTTTGAATGAGTAGACACATTGCATGAAAATAAAAAAGGCCTCGAACTTGCTACATTCAAACAAATGAACAGAGAGACTTTTCCATTGTTTCCTTCCCCTCTGGGTTCATCGAAGGCAAACAAAAAGCAGTCAATAATAAGGAGTTCTGTAGAATGCAGGATTGTGACCAAGGTGAACAGATCCATGCTTCAGCTAAATGCCCCAACCTAAAAAGTTATTCTTTATAAACACGGAGGAGAAGTTATTTTGACTCAACGACAGAGAACAAGACCCATGCTGAGCCAGGGCCTTTAGGAGAGCCCCCATCCCCCACTGCTTCAGGCCCCTAAAGCGGTGTTGGACAAGACTGGGGTGCTGGAGAGATGGAACTGCAAGCCCTCTTTAGACGAGACAATAACAGATCCCCTGGCTGGCTGGGAAAGGATCAACCTGGAACCTTCCTCTTTGGAGCTGGCGTACAGAATGCTGTATGCTGCCTTAAACACACATACACGCTCACGCTCACGCTGTTCTTCACAAGGCAGTGTGTACTTTGGTACCGTAGGATGTGCAGAACACATAACATTAGTTTAGTCTCCCAAACTCAGATATCTGCCAGTCGGGGGGAGGAAAGGCACCCAACAGACAGAAATGCATTGTGATGGCCCCACATCTCATAGTACTCCCACGAGGACCCGTTTAGAGGACAACCTTACCTCAGCCACGCTCTCCACTGCTGCCACAACAGCAAGATGATAGTAACGTCCACGCTCATCTGAAACAGCTGTGGCAGCTAGAGTCAGAGGTCACAGCTGGCCAATAATATGTTCAGTGGCCAGCTCTAAGGACCAATGGTACAGAGGCCCAGTGTGTTGTTGGTAGATGTTTGGGTTCTAACAATAACAAAGCACAGAGGGGTGGACACCCAACCCGCCCCAAACAATCACATTCAGACTGATAATCTGTGTGTGAAGTCATGGTGGGAGAGGAAGGCAGAGTGAGGGACTGAGCGTAGGCGATAAATGGGACAGCATGTCTGCATTTACCATCCATGTCCTGTACAACCTGCCTCACAGAATAATATTTTAATCAGTGGGCTCTGGGTTTTCCATGGAAAGAGACCCATGAGCACTAGGAACAAACTTCCTTAGCAGTTAAAATGTGGTGTCAAATGAAAACGGTCTATATGAATACATTTTTAAAAGTGTTAATCAAAACTAGATCAAATAACCGACTTTCCACCGCTGTTTGGAATGGGGTATACACTGCAAAAAATTACTCTACAAAAATAAGTTAAAAAACGATCAATAAAAGGTATTTCTTGCTTGTAATAAGTAAAATTATCTGCCAATGGAACAAGACAAATTACACACATTTTCAGGAAATATTTACTAAAAACAAGTGCGATTATTTAATACAAATATAGCTTGTTAAATAAATATGTCTTATTTTTAGGATGGTTATATATTTTGACCTGAATACTAGATACATTTTTTGCCAATGGAATAAGATTTTTAAGACAGGATTTTATAGATGCAATAACTGACTATCCATGATATCAATATTATAGTAACAATGTTTTCATATAAGAATTATAAATATATTTTTTTGTGTTGTTGGTTTTGTTTGGGTAGCCTACAATAGTTAAACTGAGCTAATTCTGAATTTAAGATATATTCTCAATTTCTGGGTCCAATAATGTATGTAGTAACTCCAGAATGCTACTTTAAATTATCACATCATTACTCACTATTTCCATCCTACAGCTAAAGGTGCACTGTGTAGTGAAAATAGAAATACTTTCTCTTTCAGTGACCTGCTTCCAAAAGCTGTAAAATGCTTATTTCATGCTATTTGACAATTGGAAAAAGCAGTTTAGATGGAAGAATGATTTCCGTCACTAGTATGCAGTGCATATTCTGCATATTTCACCACCTGAACACAAATGTCAACGCAGACATGATGAGTTGTGCTTCCACAGTATTTGGCATATGGCCAGCCTTTTTTTAATATAGACATTCAATCGAGACTTACACAGCCTACCTAACTTTAAATGGTACAGATTGAGCAATATTCTGTGAGTAATTTTTGTCGTATTTATCTAAGTATTTGCACAAACAAATGAGACGCTATCCGATGCAAAATCAGCTACAACCAATGCTACACTCAGCAGAGTGCCCGCATTCCCCCATGACGATGCCTTGAGATAGTTAGAGTCACTGTAACACTAACAATAAAATCTGTCAATAATTTTCACCTTCTTCAATTACACCACCTAAAATGGTACATATTCAGCAATATTTTCTGACCGATAGTTTTGTATTTTAAGTCACATTCAACCACGGAAATACACAAACAAATACACGGTAAAGCACGATAAACTGCTACAAATATAGTAATCACCTTATTGGCTGGAGATGGGTGAAAGCAAAAATTTAGCCTTGTCCCACTCTTTACCACAAACATTTTCTGTCTCTGTTGCCATTGCTGGGTAGTTTCCACAAAGCCACCAGTGCGAGTTAGTCCTACTCTCGACAATAGCGTCACTGGTGGCCATTAACCAAAGCAGCAGCTTGATTTACCCAATAAAGTTTTGGCCTTTGCGTATTTCTTCTTCACTGTATTCCGGCTCAAACATGTATGGTTGGATATTACTATTAAATAACACTTTGATAAAGTCATACAGCTATTCGGATATTTCATCACTTTCATTAGCCACTGTAGAAAACAAAATCCCTCTCCAACTCTTGGTATGCAGCTACAAATTTAACGGAAGAATGCAATCCGTAATATTCTCGACCTCACTACGAAGTTTTACTCTCCAATCAACTCGATTCAGGGGCGGGACAAATAAAGATCAGGAAGTCAACCGAATGCCTCTCCTAAATCTAGCTCTAGTTTTGCCTCTCCTAAATCTAGCTCTAAAAAATATACAATGACATAAAAAACTATTGTAGTGAAATTTGGAAACATATGATGGCTGAGTTGGAAATGACACAACACATTGAGATGGTGTTTTTAGTGGCTGTCATTTTAGAAACATGACCAGCACAATGATGTTGGGGTGTTTTGGGGTCTGGAGTGATCCTTTATCCTTTTAAAGGGAATCTTTGAATCCTTATTAAGAATAGACAGTTAAGATTTTGAAATTGTTCACTAAAACTGAGTGGGATTTTAGAATAATGTTAATAAACCTGACAACTTCACTGTATATCAACTAATGTATACACTAGTCCTTTTGCTTTGCATAGGCTCGTACATTTTGTTTGGTGTACATTGTAAGTGAGAATCTGAGTCTGTCAAACTGTTAATGTGAAATTGCTTATTTGCAATCCAGTCCACACCAAAACAATAGCAGAAGGTCTTTCTGTTCTCTGACCTGCTGAGTCCACAGTCCCTGCACAGAGCCTGTTCATTGTACCAGGCAGAATTGTTTTTCACACTGGGTTTAAAGGCCTGTCTGCTTTATGGACCAAGTCAGGGCCTATGGTGTATCAAAAGCCCTAGACAGGAGTTGTAAAAAGAAGGATCAAAAGAGATATTCTGACAAAGTAGCTCAACAACGTCTAGCCTAATGGACTAATGCAATGGTAAACAAATAGATTAATAGGATTGTGAAAAAATACATTTTGTTTTGGGAGTACATTGCATGTAAAATGACCCAAAGATAAACAGGATGGCTTGTTTACTAACCCCAATTTCAGTTTGACGTGTTCCTCCAATCCAAGTGGGGTGAGGGGATGAAGGCTACAAAGAAACTACGTGTTCGAGTAAATATGATAAATATAACCTCTTGCATAACACTGGTTGTATCAGTTTTATGTGAAAACAATATGCTAACGTCACGATAACAACAAAGGTGTCAAGCCCTTCCTAGGAATAATATTGCTGGCTTTGTGATCAGATTACTACAGACGCAGATGGGACTAGTAGGAGATTCCCTCAGGACCAAGGCAATTGTCCCCCAATTTCACCCTCAGCTTTGAGAGACAAAAGTTGTTCATTTCTATAGAGAAAAATTAACGGTATCATATTCCACCAGAGTTTGAATTCCAGGACATCCTCACAACTTGAGCCAAAACGTTTTACATGCAAGAGATCTTTTTGGCTATTTAAACAACAAAAACAGAGATTCGAGGGAGAGAAAACAATTAAAACTAAATTTTCAAAATCTATCCGCCGCCGAGACCCTCCTCGTTTCCTTTATCTGCTACTTTTCCAAAGTCTAACCCCCTCCCTCTCCACCGCTATAAAAGCTGACTCTGAAGAACAAAATAAATAAAGAACATTCTACAGCTCGGAAAACAGATTTACTTTTTACCATCTTAGCTTTCCAGACGAATCTCATGTTCAGCGCTTCTCTCGTGATCCGGGGACAGCATCAGAGCACGTTAATAGTCCACTCAAGCAAGAAATGTTTCCAATCTCTCACGCTACATACAGCGCGGTCCTTCGCTCTAAAATCTGTTCTGCACCACACACACAAACACACACATAACACACACGCAACACGTCAGAGCTCTGTTGTCTGTGTCGTCCACCTCTCAAACCCGTAGGCTACTCCTCCTCCTTCCTTTCAACCTAAACTTTTCTCCGTCCGGCTATTGAATGGCTGAGCCCCGCCTACTGCACTCATGGTTAACCCTGCCTCGTTCCGACCTCTTTCTCTTTTTAATTTTTAGGGAGACCATTATGTAAAAGAAGCATCTGACTAATATTAAGAGAATATGAAAATATTATAATTTATCGACTAATTTTGTTTTTGTTAAGGGAGACAATGCAAGTGAGCATAGACGCAGTCAGCAGTGTATATTGTGTTTGTGTTAATAGGATGTTTGTGTGATGTTAGTCAACAACTGTTCCAATCTGAAAGCTTTGTACAATTGCTTTGTGTTAATCAGTAGAATGATTGAAATCACCAGGTGGTTGGAACCTGTTTATGAAGCTGATGATAATTATGTCTCATGTAATATCTCCAGCCACGCAGGGCCACAGCAATGCAGCAGTAGGACAAGGCTGTAGTGGACAATAGGAGCCCTGTGAGGGGTCTTTTGTCTGTGGGAGAGTAGGCTGGCAAGGGCAGTGGCCAAACAACCCGTGTCCTCGGAGTCACGAACACAGGCCCATGTCACACATGTCATCACACACAGCGTCACGCATAGTGTCAGGCCAATGCCCACACACGTACAGGCTCACTGTGGCGTCACAGCCCCAGAAAGTCCCGTACAGGGAGACAACAAGCAACCCAGGGGCCATAGGCTGCCTGAACTGGAGGGCCAGGGGTCCAGAGGAGCCCTGTGTACCCTGGCTGCAGGCCAGTTCCCAGGCTGGCCCACCATCCACATCAGTCTCCAGTGCTCTGGGAAGCATCTACAGGCAATGGGAAAGGTCACGACCCGTGCTGTACTGTTGTGCTGCTCTCAGAGGGGAGTGATGTCATCTGTCGGCATGACAACACTCCTAACAAATGTGACAGGCACAGCTTGGATCAACCGGGCTGAGGAACACATATCTCCCACTTTCACAGATGGAGAGAGATGGCTAAGATATGTGGTGCAATAGACCCAGCCGGGAGCTACAGTGCTCAGATAATAAAATAGACTGTTTGTACTGTGTCAGCTGCTAAACGATGATGAATAAAGATATCTGTCTGGTTGATTTACAGTACTAATCCAACTGCTGCTCTATTTTACAGTCAAAAGCAAGTCTGTGGAAAAGTAGGTTTGTTCATCTGGTGTACTGGAGGAGGGGTAGGAGGGGGGTCATCCAGAGAGCACAGACAGGGGGCCTGCACACAGACAGGGGGCCTGCACACAGACAGGGGGCCTGCACACAGACAGGGGGCCTGCACACAGACAGGGGGCCTGCACACAGACAGGGGGCCTGCACACAGACAGGGGGCCTGCACACAGGGTTCAGCACTCTCCTAAATTGAACCCCTGACGCCCAGACTTCCTTCCCTCTGGTTTACCTCTGTTGTTCCCTATATCCTTCCCTCTGATTTACCTGTTGTTCCCTATATCCTTCCCTCTGGTTTACCTCTGTTGTTCCCTATATCCCTCCCTCTGATTTACCTGTTGTTCCCTATATCCTTCCCTCTGGTTTACCTCTGTTGTTCCCTATATCCTTCCCTCTGGTTTAACTCTGTGGTTCCCTATATCCTTCCCTCTGGTTTACCTCTGTTGTTCCCTATATCCTTCCCTCTGGTTTACCTCTGTTGTTCCCTATATCCTTCCCTCTGGTTTACCTCTGTTGTTCCCTATATCCTTCCCTCTGGTTTACCTGTTATTCCCTATATCCTTCCCTCTGGTTTACCTTTGTTGTTCCCTATATCCTTCCCCTCTGGTTTACCTCTGTTGTTC
>JACXGM010003708.1:0-33756 GCA_016801145.1 Umbra pygmaea
ATGATGAGTTAGGAATACAGGTACAGGTAGTTGATGATGAGTTAGGACTACAGGTACAGGTAGTTTATGATGAGTTAGGAATAGAGGTACAGGTAGTTGATGATGAGTTAAGCACTGGTGTTTAAGGACCTGAGTAAATCTAAGCATGTGCTGTCTTCCTCTGTCACACCTCCCTCCCTACCCCAGGTAACAGAAGACGTGTACAGGATCCTGGGGGAGAACTATGACCTGGTGTGTCGGGGTAAGGTCAGTGTGAAGGGTAAGGGGGAGATGCTCACCTACTTCTTAGAAGGCAAAGTCCAGAGGGCGGGCTGCGCCCCCACCTCCTCAGTGGTGCGCTCTGCCAGCCTGAGCCGCCGTGCCCACTCCTGCGGAAAGGCCAGTGCCCCCACCAAGCTGGGCAGCGTCAACTCTGTGGCCAGCTTCACTGTCCGGGCCAGCATGGTCAGCCTTGGGGGGAACAGCAGCTCCAGCCCCAGTGTCAGTGTCAACATCCACCCAGCGCCGGGCCTGCCCTCGCCCTGCGTCTCCACTTTGGGAGAGGAGGACGAAGAAGAGGAGACGGAGGTGGATGTGGCGGGGGTGGAGATGACCAGACTGGATGAGGTCACGGTGTAGATGGGTGAACACAATAAGCACTTTATTGTTTTACACTTCAGCTCCAGGTTCTAGGCCCCTAGACTACAACATCCACCAGGACTGGATAGACATGGGCTCCCAGTACAAACTGACCCAGGGTCTCTTGTGGGTATCCAGGCTACGGGATCACTGTCCACCAAGTGATGGAGGCCTGCTCCTCCAGGATAGTCAGCAAGGACAGCTGGATAATAACACCAAGGATGGCTGCGAGTGTACAGAATCACGACGGTAGTCAACCTGCACACATATTTGGGCTTGGGTGAGTTGTTGTTGTTAAAGAAATAGTGACTCACCACTGCTTGTAACCATCAATCACCTGAAGAATTCCAGGAAAGGAACGTCCTGCTTCTGGTGACATTGATGTCTCACCGCTGTTTAAGCAGAACCTACAAGAACAGAAAAACAGTATTATCGATAAGACTGATGATGGAATTACTACTTTTCTATGTCTTTCTCTCTGATTATGCCAAGGATACATTCCTTCTTTCACAGTGTAAATACTCCTACTATTCCCATGTAGGCAAATTTCTGTGTGTCTACTGTATGTACGGTATGCATGCAGTGTATTTATACACAGGTATTTATACTGTGTGTATGCATGTGGGTGTTCCACCTTGAATCTTAAAAAGAAATAGCACAAATACAATTTTTTATACGTTGAGACTTTTTGAAAATGTCAAAAGGCTTTGGATCTACTGCGTGACCTAATAGTTCTGCTCACTCTGTTAGGGAAGATTACCTTTCTTGTTCCTCCTTGAGTGTAAACCAAAGCAACGTTCTCCTCTCAATGTCCTGTGGTTTACTACTTTATCATTCTTAACAGGAGCACAACAGATTGTGTAGGTGTTTGGCTTTCTAAAGCAGATCTTTGTCAGGACGCTACAAGTAATCCAGGCCGATTATTTTTCCTAAAAAACATGGCAGGATGTACAGTTTGGTTTACGATCAAGTCTCAAATGGATTCAAAAAGGCATTGGTGAATTAGACCCTGTTCATATCACAAATGTTTGCTCTCAGATGATCATATAATTCAAATAGTATTATTTCTAGGCAACCAGGAGCAACACATCCAGTCAGACATTGCTGAATAACTTTGTTTGCATTCATGACCTTGCCCAGCATGTGTATTGACCGAGACTTGTTATTCATCCATTGCTTTTTTCTGATAAGGATTTTGTGTGGGTGTCCCCTGTGTGCTCCAAGAGCGGTAGGCGGTGGCCAAGGCTTTGACGTGACAGGTAGGTCAGTACAAGCGGCACGTTGGCTTTGACCGTTGAGGCACTCATCCCAGAGCCTCACCAACATGCACTATAGAACACTAGTTAATGCCAAACTCGAAGCAGTCACTGTAGTATTACAGCAGGGGTATCACATATTCACTTCATAGTCTGACTTTTTATAGAGTGGGATAATAATTTATGGTACCATACTCTATGGCAGATTGAGTTGTTAAAGATACAGTCTGGGACTTGCAATTAACAAAATAATGTTTAACACATTTAATTTTGGCCTAGATGCGTAATATGTTGTTTATACAATTGTATTTGTATAAACTAAGTAGAATTACTGTCACTTAACCATGAGGTTCCACATTTAAATAGTGTTTTTTATGATACGGAGCACAAATCGTGATTTACTGCATTGCTACATTATTGCATAGCTAAGCCATGGCACAAGATTTTCACTGTACATGCACTTACATCTGTGTTTCTGTGCATGTGGCAATAATGATGAACTTGGTTTTGAACTTCATAAACAAAAATTAACTGTGCAACCTGGGGGCCAAATCTAATAGGGACTTGCAGAGGACGAGTTTGTGCACAGTTTAACTAAGGTTAGATATTAAATCTGAATAGTAAGGTTGGGGTTGGGGTTAAGGTTAGGTATTAAAACTGACTGGTGAAGTTAAGGGTTCCATCATCTACAACCACAATGCCCTTACAAACCGGCAGTGTCTTTAATACTAGTGCTCAACATTGTCTTTAACTAGTAGTGTTTGTCATTGTTTTCAGTTCATAACAAATGTTTTTCTCCACATGGAAAAACACCCAATTTTTAAGACAGTCTGGTTTGATACCCCACAGTAGGTAACACTTTATTTTGAGAGTCCATCTCTAGATGCTCTACATATTATCTGCAGACTGTCAACAACATTTTAACAAACTATCTACTAACCCTAATCCTAACCTTAACCATTCCCCTTATGTTAACCCTAACCTTAACCATTACCCTAAAACAAATTCTAAACTTACCCCTACCCTTAAACTACACAATTAGTTGCTTATCAACAGATGGTTTGTTGATAGTTTGTTGATAGTCATATCATCAACAAACTATCTGTAGAGCACATACAGATGGAATGTCAGACTCTCCAAATAAAGTGTAACCCCACAGTACATTGTGTATGTCTTACAAAATCACCATATGCATGCATGCGTCCACCTTCAGACATGTACTGACAAAAACATATAGATACACATGAAAGCACACGCACACATAACCAGACAAAGCCTGGCCTTTAGATAGAATCAGCACATTATGAATTTCACTTGATCTGCAAAAATGTAAATATGTCAAGTTTCAAGTATTTTGCCTTACTTCTATAAAAGCTTACAGTGATTGAAACATGCCTTTTTAGCCCATCATTTTGATATGCAGACAATGGTACTGTTGTAAATAGACTACAGCTGTAAACAACGTTGTATCTTGTACAGTGTAAAGTCTCAGATTTTGTAATAAACACAATATTGATGTACAAATTATATCTAAAAATGACATCTTTGGTTCTGTATGTGTGTGTGTAAGTGTTTATTGAGGTTTAGGGGTTGAGAGTTATGGTTACATTACAGAGGTCAGTTTTAGATTAAGTTTAGTTAAGTTTAGATTTAGGGTATTCAGAATCTTTAAATCACATTTCAAATCAGACCATCATCCTAATATATAGAATAATCTAGGTTTGGTTCTATCTACAGTATAAATTAAAGATGTAACTTCATAGAAAAAGACAGACAACCATACAAAATTACTGTTAGTACATAACCAGACCAATGTCCTATTGTTGGATATTATTGACTGAAATATTTTTTACCATTATTTAACCAAGTATGTTGACTAAGAACATGTTCTTATTTACAGCAACACTTCCCTGCCGCTCTTCTTCTCCCCGACGTCACTGACAATGTCAAGATGACTGAATCTTTCTATTATCCAGATAAACCTAGGAATGTCACTATGTCCTATGTTGAATGGGGAACGGTATTCTCAGTTGGTTTCCCAAAATTTTGTCATTTTCCAAGGGCTCAGGTAGCATAACATTTACATCAACATTGAGCCGAACTGGCTTGTAAAACTTCTTGCTTTACCCTATGAGTAGTGGAGTTCAAGGCAGTGCTAATCAATTCTGAAAGAACAACCCTGTATCCATGTCAGGAGCATTTCATGTCTATTGCTATTGAAATAATAACTTAAAAAATGTAAACTCTTGAAAAGATTCACAAATTCAGTTGTGTAGGTTCTCAGGAAAATCATTTTGTAAAATAGCATTTGGTTGAACAGGGATTTGTTTTTCTTTTTAATGATACTTATTGTTTTATTCTTTCATCTATTTATTACATGGGTAGCTCTGACAAACTGGGGTTGATGGTGTTGTTTTGTAATGCCATGTCCTACCTGGCACCATTTTCTGTACATCATGCCAAGGAATACCAGCCTGGTCAACCTAACTGACATGCTACTTGACTGCCCTACTTGGTACATGTAGAAAAACAGTGTGACCCAGCAAAATCCGGAGGGTGTATCCAGTTAAAAATGCAGCACCACTAACCTCAAGGGAACCCACTGAGGAAAACAGTAATAAGGGCAAAGACACCAGCTGATGTTTTGATGGCCTTGTAACATTACCATTAAGCAATACTACAGGCAGAGTTGTAAAACAGTACAAAGTAAATATACTTGGCTGTGTTCACCAGTTTTGGGAAGTCCCTAAATCAGACCTACATGACCAGATAAAGGGAGTTTATAAATAAGTAGTGATCTTAATTGATCATGTTTTGCTCTTTTAATTTAATTGATAAATGTTTAGTTATTAACTCATTTTGGTCATAATTAGGAACTTCATAAAACTGGTGTATGCAGTCAAACGTCGACGAGAAGTTTCACTTTGTACTTTTTTCTTTTCTGGTAAGGTATTTTATTTTTATTGGCCACAAACGTGGTGAAGGAGAGGATTTTTGCTGAAAGTGCATGAGGTCAGACTCGTACCCATGCTGCTGCAGTTCATGTGCTCTGGAGGCAGGCCTAGAACGCTGGACTCCAGACCTGCTTACATTTCACGACTCTAAAAACAGGACAACGTATAAAGAACTGCAATATAATGGGGGTCCATGTGGCGTAGTGGGCTAAGTCGATATCTGCCAGGGCAAAATATGCCACCACGGTCAGTGGTTCGAGCCTGGCTATATTTTCTCTCTCTTGGCCCGGGCCTCTAGTATGAGGCAGCGCAAATTGGAAGTGATGCCCGGTATTTGGGCTAGATCAGTCGGATTACCTTGTAACGTCGCTCTCCAGCAACCCTGTGTGTGCAGATCGGGCGCCTTTGAGCAAGTATCAGATAAATTATCCCGTAGCCTATGTTGAATCGGCAGAAATCTCTAGACGCTAGTCGCTATCACTGGGTTGTGGAGATTAACACAGCAGGCGGCGAGATAGTGATTGGAGGTAAACTGGTCGCAAACCCTGAAATAGCTAGCAATCGTTGCAGTGACTGAGTCGCGGCCATTAAAGGCTTCCGGTTTGAATGATCAGTGCGAAATGAATCGATCGGCTCGGGGACATGTTGTCGGATGAACAATGTGAGCGCCCTAGCAGTGGGGAAATGGAGGAAACAAGAGGAGAAAATGCGGAAAACGATTTCCCAGTTTTTTTTATACTGCAATATACAAATAAACAATTTTAGATGGGCATATTCCTTTGTTAGAGTTGGGTCATCAAAACCTGTATTTTGATCACATAGTTAGCTAGCTCTGGTAATGGCTTCATTACTGAATGCCTATGAGGCTAGATTTCAATAATGTAACACCTGACACAGGCTTCAAGTAAATGAGAAACTATTCAGGCGAATCAATTGCCAATCAAGACAATGACCAACTGGTGTGTACCCAGACTTAATTAATGCTTCAGGTGTGCCGTTAAACATCAGCAACAACTTATATGTTACATTCATGCTCAGCAAACCGATGGAGAATCTATATCAATATGTACGTACGTATAAATGTTTCTGTATATAATCCAACTGAATCAATGGCTAGGTTTTGAATGAAAAACAATTAAATTAAAACTACTGTTGCCTGTATTGCGGTCAATATTGTCTGTTCTATTGGACCTACCGTATGTTTTGGTAACTTTAGAGACAACTTATAGAGTCATATTGTATTCTTTTTACATGGTCATTGTATTAAAACAAATCAACAAATTAAACAGATGCTAGAAACAATCCAGGAGGAAGTAGAAAAAGAGGTGGAGGATGATAAGAAGCAAGAGGAGTTGGTGAATGAAGAGGAAACGGAGAAGCGAACAACAACGGAAGAATCAGATGAATGTCCACTAAAAGTGAGGAGGGCTAGCAGACAGTCCAGTTCTCTGGATCAGATTAGTTCTGCCAGAGTGGAAAACCTCCCTGTCCCATATCCTATTATCCCCCTCAAAAAAGTTGGCCACCGGGATAAGGTTAACCGACCAGGGATCACCCTGCCTGGGACATTGAGAGCAGAAGCTGACAGAGAAGATTGTGGAGCACAGCTGGAAATGAAGGTTAGCAGTGTCTCCTCCACAGTAATTTAAATACATTATGTATGTTTATGTACAATCTCTGAAAGTACAAGAATGTACGTAAAATGGTACAATGCTTATATAGTATTGTACCCTTCAGCATGGGTCTGCATTTTTACCAATGATACCTTTACCTTTAAAGGGCCACTTATGTTCCTTGAGGGAAAATTCTCTACACATTTAGTGACCTAAGCATCATAATTGTACCTTTTTGAGTTTACTTTTGTTAGCTTAAGTGTACCTTGGAGTACAGTTTTGTCCCTCAGGGTGCCCAAGTGGCCCTTTAGAGGTACAGATATCAATGGTAAAAATACAGACCCATGCTGAAGGTTACAATATTCTTAGCTCGCAGGGTACTGCCCGAGTGACAAGCTTTGACAAGCTACCATTTTAGGTACATTCTCGTAACTTCTTTTATGAGAGAGTATTCTGCACATTGTTTCCTGTATTTCCAACCAGCCAGAGGTAACCAACAACAAAAGATGGAAACGAACCACTCGCAGACAGAGACCCTCCTTGTCCGATGAAGAGTCACCAACACCACAGAAAAAAGCAGGTCCAAAAAGACGACAGAGAAAGGTGTCAACTGCAGCGTGTATCTATGAAAAGAAATATTAATGATCTGGACAAACTATACGTATGTTAACAAGTCATCTTTTATACATTCCAATAGGATGGTCCATTTCCTGAATGGCTGGTGAACCTGATGCACAATATTGAGGAAGCTACAACTCACGAGTTGGTTGTTGAGTAGGTCTGCATCATGAGTATAGGGCCATAATAAAACAAGACAAGCTAAACATTGTTGTCAATTTCATTAAACTTCAATTAGGTTGCTCAATTTTCCAATACTTATATTTTATTAACTATGATTGCAATTGTGTGTGGAGAGAAAAAAATCTAGAATTTTATCCTACCATGTGTTACTAATACTATACCAGGTAATGAACAATTACAAAAGTAATTTGAACAAACATGTTATGCTAGCAGGTTATGTAACTATGGGATGATTGTGTTTACTTGACCCACAGATGACCCCAAACTCCACCCCATGAACTGACCAACAAATATGTATGTGAAAGTGTATGAGAATCAAGTCAAATCCAGTTCCTGACTGACTCATGCTTCTATACATAAACAATTATATACTTTCATCCAGACCAGGGATACCATTAATTTCCCAAATTGATTGTGTGACAGGAAAGAAGGCTTGACATCATGTATGACATAAGTCCATATTATTATCAATGGGTCCATGTTTATTTCTTTTTTTACAATTTCATCTGGCCCCTGTTAATCTGCCTATATAATGAATTCATTGCATAGAGTGCACGGTTTTCAGAGTAAAATGTTCTGGGAAAGTAATGAGTCATAAAACATCTGTAAGTCCCTAGCCGTTTGAGCAACGAATTAGTGCAAATTAGTGCCTTTCAGTTAATGAAAGGAAAAAGCCTGGTGAACAAAGACTATCAGAGCAGAATTTACATATGAATTGGTTCAGTCAATTTATTCAGAGTCGTCAGTGGCTGTTTTCTGAAGAATTCCCAAAAACTGTTTTTGTACGAGAACCACAACTTTTTCAGTAAAAAGAAAATGCAGCTGAGTATCCTTCGTGTAAAAAATTGGAAGCCCATTCTTCCTCAAAATGTACACAAAAATATTTGATGGATTTAAGATTTGTACCTCAAAATATACAAACTTTTTTGTACTTGTTGTATATAATTGTAATTTAAACATTTTTTTTTTGGTCAGGGGGACACCTAGATCAACTGTATTTTTGTCTTAAAACAATTCTGTATGTTGATAAATCAAAGAGTTAAAAAAAAGTCCACAGACTTTGTTCTTGCCTCGTCATTATGATACTTGTTTAAGCAGATTACCACTGAACCAAGAAGTGGTCCAAACACCAAACAAACTCATTGTTTTTGAGTTGTTTTCCAACAGCCCCTTGTCCAATCAGACCACGTCCTAGAGTAAATATTGATTAGTCAACCACAGTTCCGATCTACGCACTTCAACTGGAGGTCATCCTCGCCGATACAGCTGCTGCTGCTTTGCTTGTACAAAATATTTAATATTTTGAGTCACCGGTTCAAACATTAACGTTCCTGAGGGTCAAAGCTCTCTATAAGTACTGCAGGACTATTTTAGGGGAATTCAGTTCTAAAGAGAAGAAGGAAATCTATAGCTACCAATCTACACGAGATTGTTCTTCACAGATATTAAGAACCAAATAAAAAACAACCCTTGAAGAAGATTAAAGACACTTGAAGAACCCAACTACACCTGAAGATTCCAAAGTACACCTGAAGGTTCACAAATTCTCTCCAAGGTCCATCAGAACACTTTAAGAAGATAACTGCCTGAAGATACCAGATTTACCATGCTTGGATTATATGGCAAAGTAACACTGCTGGCAGCTGTGTCATTGGCCCTCCTGGCCTCCATGACTCTGAGTTCCCCGGTGGTCGGGCCGGAGCCTATCCGCTGTGCTCCCTGTACCCAGGAGAAGCTGAATGAATGCCCGGCCATCTCCCCAGACTGTAAACAGATCCTACGGGAGCCTGGCTGTGGCTGCTGTCTGGCATGTGCCCTTGAGAAAGAGGCATCCTGTGGGGTGTACACTGCCCATTGCGCACAGGGCTTAAAATGTAGCCCGAGGCCGGGCGATCCAAGACCCCTCCACTCTCTCACCAGGGGACAGGCGATCTGCATCGAGGACCAGGGACCAGGTACACTCCTCTGCATGTCCCTAAGTTTTAGTTTTTCATCCATGGATTCATCTAGTCCTTTCTCCTTTCTTTAGAAAATCTACAAATGTACTTTTCTCATTAAACAAATGTAATTTAACAAATGTTATCCTTTGCTAATCCACAGAGGATATAGAGGGAGTTCCAGACCACAGCTCCCTGCACTACCTTCTGGGACTCAACACCCCCTTCGACCCCAGAGATGAGGGTGCTCAAGAGAGTATCAAGGCAAAGGTCAACAGCATTCGCAACAAATTGGTCAATCAGGTATATAAGCACATACAGTATACATCTCCTGTAGCTTCTTGAAAACGAAGGGCCTTGAAACCCTCACAATGCAAGTCATTTCAGAACTTCGCCACCAGAGGTAGCTGTTGCTATATTAAAAATAAGTCTTTAAATTCAGCGATAGCTTTCTTCCCATGAAATGAATATGCATTCAATTATTGAATGTATGATGTGAGTTTCGATCATATAGAACTACACATTTTAGAATGTGCTCTGTGTAATTTTTTGTGTCTGCACTGCACGTTGAATGAGATGCTCACTGGTTTCCTTCTCACAGGGTCCCTGTCACACTGAGCTGCATGGAGCCCTGGACATGATAGCTAGCTCTCAGCATAAACTAGGGGAGAGGTTCACCACCTTCTACCTGCCCAACTGTGACAAGCATGGCTTCTACAAGGCAAAGCAGGTACGGCCTAGCTCCAGAGTGGCTTCTGCAGATATGAGTGTGTGTATCCTCAGCGTTTGTTTATTACTGATTGACAGAGGTTTCATTGACAATGTGATCTGACAATTGCAACTGGTTCACGGTTGTGAGTTCAATAGCCACATGTATTTAAGTTGATCCATGTTCTTTAATATATTCTTTTTTTGTTGTACAGTGCGAGTCTTCTCTGGTGGGCCCACCAACCAGATGTTGGTGTGTGTCCTCCTGGAATGGAAAGAAGATACCAGAGTCAAACGATCTTCTCGAAGACTCTGATTGTCAGCAGGAGGTCACTCACTAAAGCCGTGGACCCTCCGACACACAATTAAAGGATGCACATGCAGGCATATGCACGCAAACATAAATCCCACACGTGAACACAATCTTTTTTTCCTCAGTCAGACCACCTCTGAACACATACATCTTGGTCTTCAGACCAACACACATCCACATCTATTCTATACACTGAGCTCCTTTTATGCTCATAAGTACAAACTCATTCACATAAGCACACAACATAACATTTTATTTCAGAATTACTCATAATTTATTTACATGACGTATCAAACCTTATTTATTCAAATGTGTATGGGCTTACTAGCATGAGCCATTTGTAATTTTTAGATTATTTATATGTTTGCCTATTTTTTGATTGTAAATAGGGCAACAGTGTATACATTTGTGTTTCTGACTAAATAACTCCATCTGTGAAGACCACAGGTCTCCAGCTCTGCCAACCCAGTTTAGGGTCTTTAGAATCTGGTTTTGATTCATTCAACCCATTGGAGCTATGCACTGTAAATGACACAACACAGGTCTTCATTCATTCAGCTTGTTGACAGTGTCGAAATGTATTCTCATTGACATTTCCTCAATGGGTATTGGGGAAATACTTAAAATGCCACAAGTATGCGTCTGGTGGCCATGCACAAACATATCACTGCGCATCCAAGCCACTCTTTGGTTTTGGGTTAGTTTTTCTTTCTTGAGCTACCTCTACTGGCCAGCAGGTCTTCTGGTTTAGCAAAACGTTGCTCTCAACGCTCTGCACATACACGTCCCTCATGCAAGGTCATTGTTTTATTTGTCTTTTTATATATTATTCGATGTAAGATGACAATAATATGTGTGTATTTATTATATTTTATGACAGTTTCTGACAGCAAGTTAGATGTTATTATATGCTGCTACTACTTTTTGTTTGGTTCGTTACAAATCATGTATATCCCATGTAGGTTATTCTGAGTAATTCTGCTTTCAATAAACATGGTAACCTCAATGTGTGAATGTAATTTGAATATAGAATGCATTAGGATAAAATACACCAATTCCAGTAGATTTGGAAAATTCATTGTTTATTTGAAGTCAAAACATATACACAATTAATCTCTTTCCTTAAAACGTTCCGGCTTTGACCTGGAGATTGTGAATACACTTGGTTCTGAACAAACAGCAACAAACATACAAATGTAAATCAGATTTCAATGGATGCTAGTGTCAGCTTTATTGCATTCTTTTCTTTAAAATATATAAACAGAAATTTAATGTGTCCCTGAATGAAGACGGGGTCAAAATCAAAAGTTATAATCACTATCTGGTGTGGCTACTAGCTACATTATGTACCACTGGTAAATCTCCTCCTCATAGTCTGCACCAGATTATCCAGTTTTTGCTGTGACATGTTACCCCACTCTTCCACAAAGGCAGCTGCAAGTTCTTGGCCATTTCTGGGGGAAATGGCCCTAGTACTCACCATCTGATCCAACAGGTCCCAGGCATGCGCAATAGCTCTTCGCCTGCCATGGCAGAACACTGACATTCGTGTCTTACAGGAAATCATACACAGAATGAGTAGTATGGCTGGTAGCATGTCATGCTGGAGGGCCATGTCAGGATGAGCCTGCAGAAGGGTACCACATGAGGGAGGAGGATGTCTTCCCTGTAATGCACAGAGTTGAGATTGCCTGCAATGACATACAGCTCAGTTTGATGATGCTGTGACACATTGCATTAGACCATGACAGAGCCTCTACCTCCAAATCGATGTAACGGTCATTCCTTTGAATATAAACAAGTCCGACCATCCGTCTTGTTACGGAAGAGCACTTTTTGCCAGTCGTGTCTGGTCCAGCGAAGGTTGTTTTGTGCCCATAGGCGACGTTGTTGCTGGTGGTGTCTGGTGAGGATCTGCCTTACAACAGGCCTACACGCCCTCAGTCCAGCCTCTCTCAGCCTATTGCGGACGGTCTGAGCACTGATGGGAGGGATTGTGCATTCCTGGTGTAACTCAGGCAGTTGTGGTTGCCATCCTGTGCCTGTCCCGCAGGTATGATGTTCGGATATACTGATCCTGTGCAGGTGTTGGTACACGTAGTCTATTCAGCTGTCCTTCCTGTCTCCCTGTAGCGCGGTCTTAAGTGCCTCACAGTAAGGACATTGCAATCTACATCTGCAGCCCTCACGCCTCCTTGCAGCATGCCTAAGGCACATTCACGCAGATGAGCAGGGACCGTGGGCTTCTTTTGTTTGGTGTTTTTCAGAGTCAGTAGTGTCCTCAGTTTTTATAACTGGGACCTTAATGGCCCACCGTCTGTAAGCTGTATGTGTCTTAACAACCGTTCTAAAGGTGCATGTTCATACATTTTTTTGGGTCATTGAACAAGCAAAGAAAACATTGTTTAAACACTTTATAATGAAGATCTGTAAAGTTATTTGGCTTTTTACAATACTTAAAATACAGTGTCCTGAAAAAGGGACGTTTCTTTTCTTGCTGAGTTTATATACTTTTAGACATGCATACATCTTATTGTTTTTGAACCAGGAACCTCTTAAGGAAAAAAAACAGGCTCATAAACATGCAGAGACACACAAATACAAAGACAAAGAGCACATGTGCACAGTCATGGAAGACAATGGATAATGTTCCCCTTCATCCTACTAACCATTTTGTGCTAACTGACAGAAAGCAGAACTAATAAGGACCATCCCTGCCCTATCTCCATCAGAAATACCTTCCACTGGTAAATGTACAGAAAGGTAACTAATTAAAAGGTACAGTTTTATAAAGTATCTCCGTAAGGCGTTGTGTCACCATGATCCACCAGAACAGCTTCAATGAACCTTTACATGGATTCTATGAGTCTCTGTATCTCTACAGGAGGGATGCAGCCCCACTCTACTAAAGGAAATTCCCTCCTTTAGAGTTTTATGATGGTGGTAGAGAGTGCTGTCCAACGCGATGGTCCAAAAGCTCCAATAGGTATTCAGTTGGTATGAGATTGTGACTGTGAAGGCCATAGCATTTGATTCACATCACACACGCATCAGACCATTAAGTCTGTGAATGGGGCTTTGTCATCCTGGAAGAGACCACTGCCATCAGGATAGACGTGTTTCACCATGGGATAAAGGTGATCACTTAGAATAACTTTGAAATGATCTGCAGTGATCCTTCCTTCTAATGGGCCAAGTGGAGCCAAACCATGCCAGGAAAATGCCTCTGCATTCCAGCCTCCGCATTCCTTATGTTCCTCCAATCATATACTCAGCTTAAATGTGTAACCTGTCTGTAAATCTGCTGTATTGTTCCACTTGTAAATGTCTGGTGAATGTAGGCATTCTGTTTTTCCACTGGTAAATGTATACTAAAGTAGAACTACTGAATTAGTCCACTGGTAGATGTGTAAAAATATAGACCTACTGTATTTTTGCACAGTATTACAAATTGAATGTTGATCTACTGTATTGTTCCACTTGTATATGTTTAGTAAATGTAGGCCTGTGTATGTCCACTGGTAGATATGTAGTACATGTAAGTCTACAGCAAATCCATTGTACTGTAGGTTCCTGAGGAGATGCCAAACTGAATAGACAAAAAGCTGAGGAGTTGTCACACAAAGTGGAAAGTCGTTACATGACACTATTGTATTGTGACACAAGGTGGTGACACACCAGCACCTGATATCCCACAGTTACACAAAGCAACAGAAACATTATCGGACTGTATAAACAGACAAACTCACAATAAAGAAATACACTGTAATATCGCTAACATATCAGACACAAAGAATCTCTCTCACAATTATAATCACATAAAGCGACCAGACAAACATGGACACAAGTTTATATGGCCACTCAGTTGTGCGTGGGTTTGCACCCCCCTCCTTGAGGTCAAAAACAGTGAAGTATAGGAGGGTGTGCCATCAGGTCAGTAATGATCAAGGCTAGTCCTGTGTTATGGTGTAATTGGCCATTTCTCATTTATCTTAATTTGTCAAGTCTGGCCTGTCATTATGTGGAGAATCACAGCACACTACTTCCAGTACATAGAGCACATCTTATAGGAGTGTGTGTGGAACACAAGGAGTGGGGTGAGTCCTGTCACTAACACCGTCTCCTCTGTCCTCCAGGTGCTCCCCAAAGGCCAAAGGGTTGTCAATGCCAGCCAACACATGTCCAGGACCAGCCATTTTGGACCCTTTTGAATCCCACAATCCCAAGTGTCTCGTTGTGTTTCTTTCTGTGTGCCTCATTCCCCACTCTCCGCTCCGGTCCTACTGGCTCTCGGAGATGAGGCACAGGGCGACTCCTCTCTCCTTCCCATCGAAACCTGGCAGGGCCTTCCCGTACTTGTCAACACACCAGCAGAACCCGCGCTTTCTGCCCTTTGATGGACTGCACTGTGGAACAGACGAGAAGAGGGAGAAACAGAGATTAACAGAGAGAGGGAGAGAAAGACAGAGCAAAATCAAGAAAGATAGACACAGAGAAAGAATATAATAGACCTTAACATAGAAACTGTAGATCACCTAGCGCAATAACAATATTAAAGGAAGTGGGACATGAAACGGTTAAGGACATTAACGTCCATTTCATGCTGAGTAGCCTTGGACATTTAACATGGCACACTGGTGGTATTTTGAGCTGCTTTTACGGTCTACCTCCAGTTACACACACATATAGAGAGCTTAAAGGTAAACAGGAACATGGTAAAATATTTGCTTAGGCTCGTTTGCGAACAACTGAGACCCAAGATCTATTTTCAGTGAGCCAGTGGCCAGTACAAATCATCTGTTGCTGATTATACCCCACAGCTCCAAATTATGGGTACTACAAATGACTTACAGAGTCTCTGGAGGGACCGAAGGGCTGTTATTTTTCTGCCAGTTTTACTAAAGGTCAGAGTCGTCTCTCGTAAAACATGCAGGCCTTTATTTCAAGGGCAAAGGAAGGCGAACAAATGCCCTGTAAAAGACTTCATCAGAAAGGAAGTCAGGCCATTCTCTGCTTGATATTCACCAGGAAGACCATTTGATGAACTTAACCCTGCAGGCTGATTCGGTACAATATAGTTTCTATTGGATTGTTCAATGAAAATTGTATTTTTAAATTACAATACCTATGGTACCTCAATGCTTAAATAATGACAATTACAAATAGGTTACAAAGGACCTAACAAAACAGTCTAGTAAATATGGACTAAAGGTTGTTAAGAAAAAAAAAACGCACAACTCTATTGAAATCGATTTGCCATTTCTGCCTTCTGCAATCTAAACTGTGCATGAATGCACAAGGAATAAGAAATTAGGCTATAAAACTACTGGGAAGCAAAGAAATTCTTCCAGACATGAAAACAGATGCCACTGCCTCTGTATTCTATCTGTGAGGATATACATAGTATTGAAATAAACCAAGAAAATACGCCTGGCGTTTCAAACAAAAACGCATTCTGTTAAAGCTGGCTAAACTGTGATCGCAGGTCAAATGGAGAAAGATCCATTAGGCAGGGCACCATGGCGTGAGAGAAGCGCTCCTTAGCTTCTGATGGATGTCTTGGAAGTGCTGGGGGACTACAGTAAGTGTCTCCATATGAACACGTCAGGGACACTCATTTATTATAAACCGATTGTGGGCGGTCCCGACATGGATGGAGCTTCTATTTTTGGCACTGTTTTTTCAAACGTCTGGTAATTATGGCGAGCAAGCGGCGGGTGCCGGCAGCCACCTTGACGTCTGTCTGCCTGGGAGGGTTCACGGTAAATGTCCGACGTTCCAGCCACAATGGCCACTTGCTGGGGTTTAGGGGTCTGTGGTTCTACGTCTCCTAAGCCAACCGTCTGTCTTTATGTTCTACCGCAACTGGTGCGAATAAGGTTCTTATAACCAGTGAAAGGGGCCTGTAGCAGATCTGAATACCTATACTTTCCAATAGAGGATTCAAATGAGGGCTCCACCTCGAACTAGAACGAGTCCTCTCTGACAATCAACAATGGGTTCACTACAGCACAGGTTCCACTCATTACATGAAGTACGTATTGTCTGCTGATTTTTGTTTTTCCTTTGAAATTATGACCTAGAGTCTAGACAACCAGGTGACGGTAGGGCCTAGTGACCTTAATTAAGCAATCAAAGACAAGGTAGAGGCCAAAACTTGCAAACATGCTTCCGTAGAACGAATATCACGTGTGCCCTACTGGGTTCAGTTGAGATTTGTAATAATTTTTGTTCTCAGAGCCATACGTTTCCCTCTATGAACAGTAGATGGGGCGCAGATGGCTCAGTGGTTAGGGAGTCAGAAGGTCGCCGATTTGATTCCCGATTGTGCAAAATGTCATTGTTTCCTTGGGCAAGGCACTTTACCCAAAGTTGCTCTGAGGGAATGTCCCTGTACTCACTGTAAATTGCTCTGGATAAAAGCATCAGCTAAATGACCAAAATGTAAAAACATGTAAAAGTCCTAATTATGCCATAATATTGTATTTATGACAACAGAGGCAATAGTGGTGGACCAAGAACTTGCAGATCAGACCTGACATTCAAATAATTCTGGCTTGCAGAATGATGTGTAATTCCTACAACACTGTTCAAATAGGTTGCTTTGTTATTTGGGTTTGTTTTCCTGTGGTGGCAGGGCAGGAACGTGGCACATTCTGTAATCCTGAGGAGGTTTTTGTCCTTTTTTAAATAGTTTCCGTACCTGTTTTTTCTTATAGAAACCCTTTTTGTCACAGTTAGGGATGCGGAAGCGTCTGGGGTTGAGGATATCTGTAATTTTCAATCCGTTGAGGATGCTCTCCATCTCTATACGACAGGGACCCTAAATGCAAAAGACAAAAAACACACTATAAGTAGCCATATTAAAGTCCAATGCACTCTCCTTATTACCTAAAACTACAACCATTTCGTCATAGTTACCTAACGGCATTACTTGAAGTGAAACAAACCACAATAGTGGTCTTACCTACTGTAAATCAATCCAAGGATCTTAGGGGGATGAAATCATTCCCATTAAGCTAAACTGAGCTCCATCTGTAACCTACGGCACTACCAACTATATCCCCGTCATTAATACCCAAACAATGGTGGAACTAGAGATAAAAAGAAAAATAGGCAACTAATAGCAAATGAATTCATCTGACCAACTTGTGAGGGCTTACTGTTTGCTGAAAGCTGCTTAAAAACTCCACTGCTTTACAAAATGGGACAGGCCAATGTAGAAAAGTGCAATCAAAGAATGTAGAAAGGAGCCGACTGGCCTTGTCCTGAAGTCTAGCTCCAGTCACTGATCAAAGCAATGCAGGGCAAAGCTCATTCCTCATGCTGCACTAGTTCCACTGCCGCTGGCCCAAAGACAGGAATAAAAATAGCAGGAGCAGGGAGAGTACAAAACAGGCCCACGCAGAGTGCCAATCCATATTCCGCCCGCTCCAAAGCTGGCTGTTCCCCTCCAGGCTGCCCCCGCTCCCTCCGGGACTCCGTCGGCACGCGAACACATTGCGGCCGAACGACAGTCTGACCCGAGGTCAGCTGCAGAGGCAAAGCTATGGTCCAAATCGCTGCCACCCCAATCTCCTGCCACCGTGCTCCTGCCAACCATCCGCACCCATACCCTAAACATTTCGGAACCCACAAGATGGCTGACAGACAAAAACATCCCCAACACTGAGCAAAGGAACTCGAGAAAAGGGAGCGCGTTCGCCAATGGAAAGAAAAACAGGGAACGTGCTACTTACATATTCTGTCTCTTTCTTGGACTCCAAGGAGAAGTTGTGATGGTCTGCGCTCAGGGTTCCAGGGAGTTTGTCCATCATGTAACTCTGGGCCCTCTTTAGATGCTCCCGACGGATGATCTCCGCCTTTCCAAGGTGGAGCAGAGGGGGGGGATGAAGGAGTCTGGGATGGTTGACGGGAGGCTTGCTGGTGCCCGCGTGGGCTTGGGGAGTCTGTACGGGTGGAGCAGTGATGTTTGGCTCCTCCTCCTGAGGAACACGAACATTCTCTACCAAAATGAAACAGGGTGTTTTTGATGTTGTGACACATTTGGAAGCATTCCTAATATTACATAATAATAAGACTAATGGAGTGTTTGTGGGTCATGTGAATGTTGTGAATGGTCCATTTGTGCTGGTTGAACTGTTTTCTTGGCATCTTTTCAGAAAGTCCCTTGAACTTCATCCAAGCTAATAATAGTGGCACATTAATTACAAAGAGAAAAGGGTCGAGATTAGAATTTTATGGTGAGACATCCTTTGAGGTTTGCTAATTTGAAGTTGTTCTGATTTATAAATGGAATCCACAGTATCAATGATGGAAAGGTTTTTGTCTAACAATTCCAGATAAATTTCATTTTCATTTGAGCAGACAGCGCAATTTGGAAAAACATTATTATTAATTTTCCAACAGACCAATTAAGAGTGCATTTGGATGCCTGTGTAAATGCCCATGAAACGTATCCACCTGTTGACTCTAAAATGTAATTAACGCTGCTCTAATCGCTGCAGAAACGCTTGGTAGTTGAGACGTGACTGGGCAGTCAGTCTAGAATCACACACAGACTCATATAGTAATAAAAAAAATGAGAAATAGTAACAGAAGCAGCAGTGTATGAGCGAGGCTAGGAAAGTTATGCTAAAACTTTACCATCACATATCAAAATAAATTTCTTGAACAAAAAACAGGCCTAGGCTAGTTCAATTTCTTTCTGATATGAACATGGACATATCAGGCATATCCTCCTAGATAGGCAAAACATTATAATTTCCACCTTGATTTTTCAAAAGACAAACTTTTCTAACAATGGAAAAATAATTTAGAAAACCATGCGTAAACTTTTCCAATTGAGGAATTGTTTCATTAAAAAAATCAAATTCTTAATCTTATTTACCTTGTAGCTCGTTGACTGCAGGTATAGTGGCGACTGGTCGTCTACTGGTCGCGTTTGCACATTGTCCTCGTCCTTCTAGTAAAGCTAGAAGAGGTTTCGTCTCGCCGGGCTGGTGTTGGCATGTCATCCCTGAGCCACATCTTCCCGTGTACACCCCGCACGGCTGTCCAAAGGCCAGCGCGCAAGTCATGCAGCACCCGCAGCCTGGTTCGCGAACTATCTCCGTGCAGTCCTTGGGAAACGGTTTGCACATGAGCTGAGCTCCAGCATCACAAGGTTCACACCGGATAACCGGCCCTGCCGCTGATGATCTCCGCGTAATCGATGCCAGAACAACTGTCATCCAAACTGTACGAAAACAGTTATCCATGATGATGATATTAGAAGGGTAGTGGTATGTATTGTCCAGAATTTAACTCTGCAATTGAACTTGGTGCGTGTCTCATGAAGCCACTTTGGACATCATGTCTCATTATATAGAGCCAAACACAGCCACTGCAAAGTCACACCCCCTTAAATGTGTTTCTTCTTTCTGATGTTTTCTGAGAACACTTGACTAAAGGTTCTGAAGAAAAATTATAATATATTCATATTGCTATTGTGCGAGTACTATTAAATTAATTAATTGAAAAGTTGATTCTCTAACAGATTGGCAAGTATTCTTAATTAATTTATATTTTTTATAAACATTTAGAAATAAAGCGAATCAATATGTACTATATTTTCTAATAATTTCAGTCAGGTTGTTGCATGATATAATAGCTCTCCCTTCTATTTATGTCACTATCTAAAAATAAAAAAACGGTTAAAATATGATGGTTGAATTTAGGTGTTTGTTTAGGTTGCAAAGTAATGGAAAATGTCAGAGAAGGTTAAAAGTAAAACAATTAGAAACTACTTCCTAGCATTGTTATTTAACCAGACATGTCCAAAGTACAGTTTAACATCATTTTGAAAAAAATTGAAATGCGGATAATGTGATCAAGTTTCCATTATGTGTATCTTATTCAATGTATCTCTGTCAATATGCGGAGAACTATGGAGAGGACATAGACATTTTTTTTTATTCTGTAATAGCTGATGTGAACTTTTATGTGAAATTTCCAGAACACGTGCCTTTAGGCAGAAATAAAAGCTGGCTAAATCAACTTCAGGGTAAGAGGCTTAAGTCAAACATTGAAACCCTCAGGTAGATGTAGCTACAGTGTTTGTGTGTGCGCGCGCGTGCGTGTGTGCGTGTGTCTGTGTGTGCCCGCGCGATGCATTATACTGGTTCTTCATAGCACTGTACTGCTACATCCATGTTCGGAAAGACCCCTGCACAAATCCCATTCAATCTCCTTACTTCTGACTGAGTGTTTATTTCCAAGTAGGCAAAATTGATTTACACTCGTTTCATTGTTTGTTAAAGGCTACTTTACCTTTACAATGACGTCAGCTTTCTTCTGGTTAACCCATTAAGCCTGATTACAAAGAAAAAAGGCATGTTATGTTAAGGTGTGAACGGCTGGCCAGTGTTGGTAGCATTTTAGTTCTGACATCTCTCTCGCGCGCGCTCTCTCTCTCCCTCTCTCTCCCTCTCTCTCGACGTACAGTACAGTATCCTTTCCTTGGCCTTGGCCTTTATCCGGCGATGTTAACAATGCTTTGTGACTGAATATGGGGCCTTATATATACTGTATGGTAGTTAGTACCCCCTTTCTCCCAGTCCGAAGCCACTGTACATGCGTGCACAGTAACATACCTGCTAGAATTAGCGAGGATGATGACATAATATTTGTAAAAGACAGGAAATCTGATTATATGGCTCTCCAACTTATGTCTTAATAATTTCTTGATTTTACACCTTGAGAACTTGAAGAGAGATGGTTCCTTAGGTCCCATTAACATTCTGAGAGCTTTCAGCCCCATATCCGAGACCTCTCGAGAAAAGCTTGATTTGAGACAAATTATATCCATACTGGTTGTATTAACATTTTCTTGTCTCGAGATGGCAGTCCTGCATTTGTGGGTGCACTGTAAAAATTATCACTTAAAAATTTCAATAAGTTCAATTGCTGCCTTAAAAAGTAAACACAACTCACACTGTTAAGTTGACACATTGAAATTTACATTTCTCTGAACTGGCTTACAAACTTGAGTTGGAATAGCAATAACTCGTGAAATGAAGTTGAAATTTCATAACTCATTATGTTAAGTGGAGATAAATGATAGAAAACAGTTACTATAAGTTATTCATCAGATCATTTTTACAGTGTGGGTATCACATCCTCTCCTGGGGCTCCTCCTACTAGGGTTGGGCATCGTTTGGATTTGAACAATTCTGATTCCAGTTCTTTCTTTCGATTCCAGTTCTTATCGATTCTTGATTCCGATAAGATGTCTCGAGCTGGGTGTGTGAGCACTTCGCTCAGATACCAGACCAGCCCATTGACCTACATGAGAAGAATTTCCCCACCATACACATTTCTTGAGATGTTCCTAAACTATTACATTTACATTTGCCCCAGGTAGGAGCTATCGAAATCTTCTCAAACACTAGCTCAGGAGGTCACTTGAAATTCGAGAGAGACCCGCAAGTTTACACACTACAAGTTTGTTTCATCTCAAGTTTTTCTTCAGAAATCTCAAATATGTGGCTGAAAGCTATCAGAATGTAATCAGTACCTAAGGCTGAGTAATTTTAAAGGAACACTCAAGAAGACCCATAAACAGCTCAAAATCGTAGTGCCAGTCATGTTTCTGACACGACAGTCACTAAAACACCTTCTCGGCACATTTGGTAATTCCCAGCTCGGCCACCTTAATGCCTACAGTATACTTAACACACTCGACCGGGCGCACACCAAAGTGACCTCAAAATGAAAACAGGAAGCATGGGCAAGTTCGAGTGCACAGTAAACAATTCCTAATAACACAGTTAATGGTTCATAATAAAACTGTAAATGGTTCATAACAACACATTTAAGATACGTTTTTTAGAAACTCCGGGTACAGTGGTGTCGCGTGGATGGTAAAAACAGAGATTTTGGCACGTGACGTTTAAGTGCGCGCTGTTATCTCTGTTTAACGTCATTGTGCGCCATTATCTCCATTGTTTACATGAGGAGAGTTTTTGCAAAAATAATACAATTTAAAATAGTGTGTGCAATATCGGATGTAGCCACACTATCGCTGCTAATGACTTTGCTGCTAGCAGGGCTTATATACCGATACATGCACATTTATCATATTATATTGCTAAACAGGGGCATCATAATGCAATACTGCTCAGGTCACTGCTTATGACTACACTACGCTACCACAACACAGACCTCGCCGGTTTTGGACGAGAACTACCAGAACAGGTAATAACCCTGAGTTTAGGCTTCTGATTGGCCAAAATGGCTTTACGGTTAGGGTTATATCGTCACCTGTTGGTTTGGCATGTTCTTGACAGCACATAATCTGGCGTTTTTGCGTTTTCATGTGGACAGAGATTTTTTTAAACTGTGCTTGTGTGGAGACGGGGCCTAAGTGTCTGGAAAATAATACAGTGACATCACCGCAACTGTCATGTCCAGGGCCGTTTCTAGCAGATATTATCGCGGCAACATAAACTCGGATTTTACTTTTCAAAATAATAGCGCTCGCAATTCATTACAATAATCATTGTTAATTCAGTACATAGATAGTTAGTGCATATATGTTCACGTGTTGCCAAAATTTGTCTATTGTTGGATAAAACAGACTCTAGTGAATATGTTTCATATGTTATCGTGTTTTCACGTGATACATTGACAATATATTCAATCAATATTCTGTGTACAACATATTTGTTACTGTTTGTAATGAAATGCTGGTGAAAACATGTGAAATGTTTTTTTATCACATACTCTTATTGTTTCTTTACACACAATACAATTGCATTTGGTTACAATTCACTAGCTTTGTAATGAATTCACAATGATTATTGCAATAAATGAAAATGAGCGCTATTATTCTGAAAGGAAAAAAATCTTAGTTTGTGTTGCCGACATAATATTGTGTTGCCAGGCGAACGTGTCAACCCCGGTGGTAGAAACGGCCCTGGATATATTGTATACAGCCCAGCACTAGCTGGGGTTTTGGACTGAGAGATATGGACTCACTATTATAGTTTTAGTTTTCAGTTAGTTTGGACTTATGTGTATTTATGTATGTCTTTGTTCTTATTCAATGCATTGCATGGTGGTTTAGTTCTTCCAGTTGTTCTGTGTCTATGTTTGAGTAGCTTCCCTGTGTGTGTCCCTGTTTAGATTTCTGCCCTGTGTGTTTCCTTGTTTAGATTTCTGCCCTGTGTGTTTTGTTTTGGTTATGTTTCCCGCTCCTTCCTCATATATTTTGATCACATGTTTCTGTCACCCAATAGATCCCCGTCAATATTATTTCAGTTCCCAGGTGTTTCCCATTGTCCCTTGTTTGGTTTGATATTTAGCTTGTGTGTTTTGTTCAGTACCCTTTCGGTTATTATTTCCTGTTATGTGTTCTTGTGTTATGGCAATCCTCTCGGTTTCTTATATGCATTCGGTTTAGCCCCTCGATGCAGTTTTGATTTACCAGCAGCCTGCTCTCCGCCACAGCCTCCGGCGGAAGCCTGCCCACCGCCGCAGCCTCCTGCGGCAGCCTGCCCACTGCCGCAGCCTCCGGCGTCAGCCTGCCCACCACCGCAGCCTCCGGCGGCAGCCTGCCCAATGCCGCAGCATCCGGCGGCAGTCTGCCCACCGCCACAGCCTCCGGCGGCAGCCTGCCCACCGCCACAGCCTCCGGCGGCAGCCTGCTCACCGCCACAGTCCCTGGCAGCAGCCTGCTCACCGCCACAGCCGGCCCACCTGGCATTCTATCGCACCTGTCTTATTCCTGTCATAATGTGATAGGGATTTGTGACATGTTAGTTTTGAATTGAGTCAAACTTTGAGTCGATAGGAGAATAAAACGGGACAGATAACGATCTGTGCCTGTATTGACAAAATATTTAAAGGCTAAAAGTAGCTCCTTACTTGCAGATTTTGGAAAACCAGCTCCTAAATCTGTGAAAAAATAGGAGTCCTCTGGAAATTATTTTAAATAAATTAAATAATAATGCGGAGCCTCCACTAATAAAGGCAATTCACGTTTTGAATTATAGCCTACATTACATTTCAATATAGTTTGCGATGACATAAAAATATTTTTGTTAATTTTTCTATAGCCGAAATACATTGAAGTCAAGGTGGCGAGAGCAAAGGTGGTGTGGATGGTGGTTTGAGATTTAGCAACAATATGCTAGCTTGTTTCCCCTTTTGAGGCCAAGAAGGCCTTGTGTAGTCTGAAGCTTTCCCTTTCAGTTCATATAGTCACAGCTACGTCTGCCTGCATTTTCAGATTGTTCCATTCTTGGTTGTTTCATCCGAAGCATTAACTGTCCATTATAGGGATGTGTACTCATCCTACCAGGCATTTTTGCTAAAGGTGTTATGGCTCGTGTTCCTCACAAACACTATTGGTCATATTTTTTGGTTAGCTGCCAGTATTGACTATCAGATTAGGTTCAATAAAATCAAATAGACTAAATCCTGATTTGAGTTCTAAAACAAGTCGTATATAATGTGGCTTCATCATTTCTTCCTCCAAAACCCTAAAGCTTTGTTATAGGTGTCCCCCCCATGTGTCGGCTTGAGAAATGTATTTGTCTGTCCAGGTTTGTGTGAATATTATTTAAACTGCATCTAGTTGCACTCAAGAGATGCACCGTGTCCCTGTATCCCCTCAACTTTGTATTTGCCTACATCAAGGGTCACAGGTAAGACAAAAAGGAGAGGAGTGCTGTCTGGTGACATTTTTGCATGAAATGTATTTAAAGACTGTTTAACATTTAACATTTTTGTCAAATAGCACAAGTGGTTTTCAAACCTCGCCTCGGGGACCCCAGTCATCTCATAGTTTACTTTTAGCCTTGAACTAGCTCACCTGATTGAAGGCTTGATGAGTAGTTGACAAGTTGATTCAGGTGTGCTAACTCTGGGATACATATAATATATGGTCAGGAGAGGTTTGAAAACCACCGATATAGCAGACAATCTCATCCAGTGACTTACAGTAAGTACAGGGACATCCCACTGGATCCTTGCCCAATGACACAATGACATTTGGCACAGTTCCGACTTCCAGACAGACTCCCTAAGCACTGAGCCATCTGACTCCCCATCTGAGTTGAAGACTACTGTAATTAAAAAATGTCAGGCTCACGTATAGTACCTACACCAGACAAGTAGACTGATCCTTATCTAACAAACATAGTTAGGCATAAACTGCTTCCTTTAGTGTTGTAGAAAACTCACTGACCACTAGCCATCTCCCAAACATGACAGAAGTTTGATCTCTTAGTGGGGAAATTCCTCTTCAAGAAGAGCAAGGTGGACAAAGTGGTGGCAGGTGCTGAAGCGGGACAGTAGAATCTACCAGAATTAGTTGATTTCCCCAAGAGGCTCTGACCTGGTCATCTAGCCATTACAATTTGGCCCTTGTCAAAGTTGCTCAAATCCTTATGCTTGTCCATTTTTCCTCCTTTTTCATTTTGTCTTCAAAGTTGATGTGTTAGAAGCACAAAAAATGGCCAAGCATAAGGATTTGTGCAACTTTGACAAAGGCCAAATTGTGATGGATCAAAAACAGCAGTTCTTGTGGGGTGTTCCCAGTCTGCAGTGGTCAGTACCTATCAAAAGTGGTCCACTGGCAACAGGGTCATGTGCAACCAAGGCTCATTGATGCACCTGGGGAGGGAAGGCTGGTCCGTGTGTTCCGATCCAACGGATGAGCTACTGCAGCTCAAAATGCTGAAAAAGTTCATGCTGGTTCTGATAGAAAGGTGTCAGAACACACAGTGTATCGCAGTTTGTTGCGTATGGGGCTGCTGTTTTGGCGGCAAAATGGGGACCTACACAATATTAGGCAGGCGTTCATAATTTTATTTAGAAACATTCAAGGTACTTAGCACCTCCTAGTGGCTTGGTCAGTAGGTGATGCTAACCCAAAATGTAATAGTTACTGTTAGCTTGGTTGACACCAGACCCTTCTCAGTTGTAACTGAGAGTGGGTCTGGGCAAGGTTCATTCACAGCCCATTTCCAAAGGGGCGTCACCAATGGACGCCTCTCAAATGCCTTTCGGGGCAATTGGATATATCAGACTTTTGCTGAATCGAGTCGGCAAGACCTTGACAACATCTTTTTTTTAGATATGAATGCTTCAAGTGTTGTTCTTTGCTTGGATTTTAACAAAAAATTAACATATTTGCTGTTCAAATCGCTTAAAACAGAAGCAATAGCTGATTCGAACTAGTGATATTCCGGATATTCCATTGCGGCAGCCATCGTTGTAATTGTCAGCTTCAACCAATGACAATATATAGCTGCGCTATCGTCATCATGTAAAGCCTGCCTAAACGGTTGTGATTGGTGCCTTGATTTGGAAAAATTAGAAATGGGCTTGAATGGGCTCTTGGCCCGACTGACTTGCAGAGCAAATCTAAATTTGCCAGAAGTCCATCAGGGTTCTCCCAGGCTAAGTTACTGTATATATAACAATACTGAAAATATTGCTAAATTTCTTCCAACATAAATTACTTAGAGGTCCTATCGGTGTTCCTTTGGCTGGAGTTTTTTTCCACCTGACACTGTTGGACGAGACAAGCACGTGTTGGTATGGACTGAAAACCAAAAAGATGTTGGAGGGGTACATGACCAGACAGGGTGACAATCAGTCACTCTTACTGCTGACTTTGGACAACTTTATGTGACTATAGAGAAGTTTGCACCATTGACCGCTTTGTGCAGCATATCTTGGTACCTGGGTATGAATATGCTGTCTAGGGTAGTGCCACACTCTTCGCTTTTTCATTTGAGTTTTCATTGATAAAAGGTTGTGTCACGAAACCTGTCTACTGCTGAGCTGTCAAAGCTTTTCTTGCAATCCCATAAACCCATAGGTGAAAGCCACATATTAGTGCTTCATCAGTGGTACATCAACTTCTGGTTCTAAAACCATAGGGCAAAACACCAAACAAGTTGGAAAAATCCAATTCCTGCGACACACCTGCAGTACCGCATCCACGCTTTGCTGGATCCGGTAGATTAGCCGCAGTGGTGCGAATTGCTTTCTATTGAAATTAATGGACTTCCGCCGGAAGCCATAAAGTTTGCCATGCCTGGAGTCATCCCAGCATGATGCTGGATTTTCACCAGATGCAGACGCATTTTTGCCGTACCTGAGTCGTCCGGCATTTTCTGTATTGACCCTTTTCAGGTGACGTCACTAACCCGGCATTCGGCCATGTTCGAGAGAGAGTTTTTGTTCAGAGATAGGAGCATAGCGGTGGTAGCAGTGATACTCTTATTTAACTCGGTTAAAATATTGAAAATGCCTATGATCACGGCTAGTTGTTTACGTAGAAGGCTGTCACAATCGTTCACCCCCGGATGGACATTATTATTATCGTCTTCCAGACATAATTAACCAGGGAAGTTAACTTTGGCAAAAAACTTGGTGAATGTTTGTGTCTGTTCTGAATATTTCATCAATAGTAAGTACAATTGTTTTAATTTATTTATTGATTGTATTTACTCAATATTGTATAGATAAATACATGTATCTACTCAATGAATGTACCGCACAGAAAGATGGTAATTTGCATGAGGTTACACTGTGCATGAAATACAAATGTAGGCTACCAGTGTTAAATTGTACAGAAATTATATTAACTAATGTTGTTAAATCGTTCAATACAATCTCGTTCAAATTGTCAATGTTAATAATATCCATATGCGAATGAAGTTAACCATGTTTACCATCGCTGAAACCACAACATGTTTGTTGTCCTTGCATTTGTAAGCTGCCCGATCAGACACGCATCCACACACAATCTGGTTATAAGCATCTAGCCCTTTGTAACACCTAAGCTGTTCCTTCGTATATGAACTGGTTTTGAAGACCAAGTAGTTTACAATGTCAAAGTATTTCACAGACGGTAAAACAATTTCTTGTCCACAATTTTACTCCTGCTGAATCTAGAGGGTCCTTGCCTTCTGTTAGAGTTAATTTCTGAAAATATCTGGCTTTTTTACTCTGATTTAAATGATCTCGATATAAACACGTATTATCCATGTTCTCTTTGTTAAATTTCTTAGCCATTGATGTCCTTAATATGCAGCACCGTCGATTCTTATGCATGTTCCGCTATTCACAGCCTTTGTTTACAAAATCCACTCTCTCCAAGATGGCGGCACTACCGGTGAATTCACCCGGTGTGCAAGGGGTCAATTGGATGCACAAATGCTTTGCCAGGCTGTGGATGGTGTAGCAGAATGGAGGAGAGCATTGTGGACTTCTCTGTGTTCTCTTTCTACCCTACTCTATGAAGCGTGCTGACTGGGAAAGCTGTGCTTGGATTAACTACCTGTCACTTGACTATGAAATAATTAGTTGACTAGTGAGAGCAAGGTACTGGCAATTTGTTTTTAGCTATTACTAATCAGAGGCATCACTGCTGGTTTAGGATTGTGGGTATTGAAGTACTTATCCAAGACATCGTGAATAAAAGACATTTATCTCAAAACGAGGTTGGTGCCCCATTAACTTTTGGCGTCCATATGAGCATATACAATCGCTTAGTCATGTCGTAGCTGGTTTTAAGTCTACCATCGAGGGTTACGATTTAATGGCTCATACTTAAATTGTCAATGGAGAAAATGTATTGTATTCTTACTTCCGGAGTCGGCTGTGGGCGGGACTGTTGAGGTCTATTGCACGACAAGTGTATTTAACTAGCTGGCTAATTACTGTTTGTGTGGTAGAGCAGACGCGGTAGAGCTAACATTAATCTACCAAGCTCATTAACACTACCCTGCAGTGCCCAAGTAAACAAACAGAAAGAGTTATAGTGTAAAACTAATTTAAAACACAAACCAAATCTTAGTATTACAACACATGCTAACCTTGTGCCTCTTCAGGAATGCTAATTTGTTAAACGCTTGTTCACTACATTATTTACTTTTATCGTTTTTTCAACTACTGTTGCGCACAGTAGAAACTCCAAAGTCCGTTTCAAAATAAAAGTCATTCTAAATCAAAAATAGTAAATATGTCAAAATAGCATAAACAGGTAAAAAACATAAAGCAATAAAATTACTATTCGACAGGCCTTATTGTAAGGTTATTTACAACTGTGTTCTATAAAAGCTGTTTCTATAATTGTTTGTAGACAATTTTAACATCTCAGGTATGTCTAAGCAAGGTATAAAATACCATATTTTGCACCTTACTAAAGAAATGAGCATATGTTTTGCACATGTTTTATAGCATACATTTAGGTCTGTTATGTGTTAAAATTGTAAATTTGGAATAACATATATTTTTTTATAAAGTTATGGAAATATTTGTTAATTTGTTTATCCGATTAATCGATTAATCGAAGAAATAACCAACAGATTAATCGATTATCCAAATAATCGTTAGTTGCAGATAATATAGATTATTTAGCTCTGTTTTGTTAATCGATAACAGGTGAGAAGATTAAAAAACTACCACATGTTCAAAAAGCCTATGAAACAATAACAGAAACTGCAAAATCTAAAAATAAATTTGGTCGAATGAATAAAGTGGTCGAATGAATGGTGAACAAGACTTGAGTCCTGCTGACAGCGTATAGACAGGTCCACAGCAGAACATCACACAGTGGAATGCCAAACATTTGGTTCATATGCTGGAGAAAAGAGTGCTGAATTTACAACCCTGTCCCCGGTCAGAATTTTTTTCAAGGGGGTCTCTTTAGCACCTGCATGTATTCTACATAGTTGAGAAGAAGAAAGAAGAGCGCTGTGCACGGAACAACTGGTCGGAGGATTGCCAGTGGAATGTAGTCCCGCAGAGCAGCCACTCAATAAAGATGGAGTGTGAAGAATGTACTTTTTCACACACAGGATATTACTGTGCATGTGTTTAACATACCCCACTGTAACTACCCAACTAAGCAATGCTGGCCAACCACACCAGACTGCCAAATTCAAGGCAATTATTACAATTTTTAAACAATTCTAAATATTTCACTTGTGGTAGAAGAGCACTTGTAAGCCTTCAGCACAGTCGCCACTATTAATTCCTGGCACAGCGAGTCAAATATCAACTGTGTTGGTTTGACGGTACGCCTGCAGTTGGGAAGTGATCAGAGCTTTAATGCTTAAGTACAATCCTACCACATAATCACCAGCACCATCATCATCATCATTAATAACAATGCCATTCCTAGAAAACCATTTTCCATAATCAAGTCTTTGTTCAAACAATGAGTCTTTGAATTCTACTTGACTGAGCCTGTCTGAACGTACACTGTATGCAGGAGTGTTTGGTGAATGTGGCGGTGTGCTGTATGGCGTTACTGCAGAGACAGTACAAGAAGCTCAAAAATCTGCAAGGCATGCCAAAGCTCACAGAGGAAAGCACATAGTTTAATCAGCTGGAGGTCAACTGAGCCGAACGTGTCTGAGTTTATCCAGGAAAGGGCAGTATGTGTGTGGGACTGTGGGGGTTTAGTCCTGAAGGAAGGAGACTGTATAGATCACATGACCTGTCTGGTAAAGTCTCTATTATTCTTCCTCCCCAGTCCCATGACTGTCTCACACAGTGGAAGAGTGCTGTTTTTTTTCAACTGAACACAGAACCTGTCCCAAACCCCCTAGAACTTTACCATCCCATCTTAACTGAACACACAGAACCTGTCCTACCCCCTAGAACTTTACTGTCCTATCTTAACTGAACACATAGAACCTGTCCTAACCCCCAAGTACTTTACAGTCCCATCTTAACTGAACACACAGAACCTGTCCCAACCACCCTAGAACGCTACTGTCCCATCTTAACTGAACACACAGAACCTGTCCTATCCCCCTAAAACTTTACCATCCCATCTTAACTGAACACACAGGACTTGTCCTACCCTCCTAGAACTTTACCAACGTGATCTCACAGAATTCTATGAAATGACCATGGACCCTTAACTTCAAAATTTGTGGCAGTTTCTAGGCCTGTCGCAATATGCAATAAATCAATTAATGGCATGATACATAAAAATGAGCTTGATAATTTTTCAGGCCCCAATAATTTCCATTTGCATGCTTGTTTGTTTTCCTCGTCTCTCTCTACCAAAAAGACTGGATGACCACTTGTGCATGGTTTTTAATTTTCATTTTAATTATTGTTTTTGATTGTGATTGGTTATTATTCAAGTATATATTTTGTTAACAGAGACTGAGTGTCCATTTTATTTATTGTTCTTGGTTGTTTTGTTCATTTATTGTGGATATTTAAAATGTCTTAATGTTCCAGTGTTAAATATTCTTTAGAAATAAAAGTTTATTGATCTTTGAAAAGGTGTACCTGTATTATTATGCCATTATCATTATATTATATGAAAATGGTCTCAGAACGACAATATTATAATTTATCGTAATCATTTTTGGGACAATTTATCGTCCAGCAAAATGTCTTACTGTGACAGGCATAGCAGTTTCACAGAATCACATGATAACCTAGCAGAGTGTAAACAGCGTAGATTTTGCAGGATGGGGATGGTGGATGGACGTATAAACATGCGACTCACATCCCAGATATTGCAAGTTCAAATCCAGGCGGACACTTTGCATGTGTTTGGTTTTCACTTTTCAGACATGTTGCAAATGTGCTTTTTTTCCTCACTGTCACCATGTTTCCAAACAATACATTACAACGTAGTAGATTACATGGACTTAACAGCAAGGTTACTGAGTGGTAAAGGTTAGGGTAAGGGTTTGGGTAAGGCTTAGATCGAGTTAACATCAACGCCTCAATGTGTGACCATCGCAGACACTTCTGTGAAACTGCCACGGATTTTGGTCCGTGTTCATTTTACAGAATTTTCTACCGTTCCGTGAAACTGCCACAAATTTTGAAGTTAAGGGTCTGTGGTCATTTCACGGAATTCTAAGAGATCAGGCTGAACTTTACCATACCATCTCAACTGAACACAGAACCTGTCCCAACCACCCTAGAACTTTACTGTCCCATCTTAACTGAACACACAGAACCTGTCCCAAACACCCTAGAACTTTACTGTCCCATCTTAACTGAACACAGGTAATCTGTTCCAACCCCCCTAGAACTTTACTGTCCCATCTTAACTGAACACAGATAATCTGTTCCAACCCCCCTAGAACTTTACTGTCCCATCTTAACTGAACACACAGAACCTGTCCTAACCACCCTAGAACTTTACTGTTCTATTTTAACTGAACACACATAACCTGTTCCAACCAGCCTAGAACTTTACTGTCCCATCTTAACTGAACACACAGAACCTGTCCCAAACACCCTAGAACTTTACTGTCATATATAACTGAACATACAGAACCTGTCCTACACTCCTAGAACTTTACTGTCCCAATCTTAACTGAACACACATAATCTGTCCTAACCACCCTAGAACTTTAATGTCCCATCTTAACTGAACACACAGAACCTGTCCCAAACACCCTAGAACTTTACTATCCTATTTTAACTGAACATACAGAACCTGTCCTACCCTCATAGAACTTTACTGTCACATCTTAACTGAACACACAAACTGTTCCAACCCCCCTAGAACTTTACTGTCCCATGTTAACTGAACACAGATAATCTGTTCCAACCCCCCTAGAACTTTACTGTCCCATCTTAACTGAACACACAGAACCTGTCCTAACCACCCTAGAACTTTACTGTTCTATTTTAACTGAACACACATAACCTTTTCCAACACCCCTATAACTTTACTTTTCTTTTTTAAATGAACACACATAATCTGTTTCAACCCCCCTAGAACTTTACTGTCCCATCTTAACTGAACACACAGAACCTGTCCTAACCACCCAAGAACTTTACCGACTCATCTTAACTGAACACACATAACATGTCCTAACCACCATAGAACCTTACAGTCCCATCTTAACTGAACACACAGAACCTGTCCTACTGCCCTAGAACCTTACTGTCCTATCTTTACACTGAACCTGTCCTTACCACCCTAGAACTTTACTGTCCCATCTTAACTGAACATACAGAACCTGTCCTAGTGTAACCCCCTAGAACTGTTCTGTACTATCCCATCTTAAATGAGTTGGTGTGGGTGATTTCCTGGATTTCGTCGATATGATATGTCATTTTAATGTTTAAATTTATTACGGATGATATGTTATTGTTTACTTGGTCCAACATTTCCTTAGTTGATGCCATCAGGCTGCCTTCGGTCTATTTCTAAAGGCACTGTCTCTCCCTTCCACAAGCCTTCATTTTGGTTTGGCCCCTATGTGTCACGTAGAACCAAGTATCCTGCCTGCCTGCATACCTACCTGTCTCTCTCTCTGTCTGTTGTCTGGCTGCATTTCTATGCATGGCTGCCTACCCATCTGTCTGTTTGTCTGTCTGTTGGGTCCTGTGTATCTAGTCTGGTGTAGTTGTGGTTTACTCTAGTATGTCAAGCCCAAGGCTTCAATTACTCCAGGTCAATGGGGGCAGACTGAGAGAGAGAGCACTCAGCACCCTGTTTGACAGATTGCAGAGCTGCAAGGAAGTGGGCTAAAAATGGCGCAGAGAAGCTCGGACCTC
>JACXGM010003709.1:0-40733 GCA_016801145.1 Umbra pygmaea
CACTGACTGACCACTCTGCGTGCACTCTTCTGGTGGTTACACTGACTGACCACTCTGCGTGCACTCTTCTGGCTAATCACATTTAATTGGTACTTGTTTTTGTGATTTTCCACCATTCTTCTCCCCTCCAAATTCCCTCTAATCCTGCCTTGTCCGCAGCAACTCCTTGGACAGATCTGTGGATGAATGTACTTTTAATAGCATTCGAGTTGGCTATTTTTTCCAGATGGCCTAAATTCCTTAGCCGATGGCCTTGGTGCCATCACAAAATCCCTCCATGAATACAAATTACTTATTGTTAATTATTTACTTAAGAATACACTTTTTTACCATAAATTCCCTGGTTTAGAGGTGACATGTGGAGATGTGTAATGCTTGTTTCACGGAATACAGACATGAATGTTATTCACAATATTTGAAGTAGTTTTTGATATCGGACAAGTAAAATGCCAGACTTACTTGTCTGAAAGGCCAAGGGGCCAATAACGTTAATGTCAACCCAAAAGTTTTACCAAACCAGGATATTTTTCTGGTCTAATGGTTCATTTTTTTGTACATAAATAACAGATTGTTTTATGTACTAGTAACAGTATCTATACAGTAATTTGCTGTGTGTGCGGAAGCAGAGTCATTTGGTTTTGGGGCCGTGTACATGAGGCCTAATGCTGTAGCAGCGGATGCGTTAGCTTTCAGAAGTCTGCATCCAAAATGTACTCTCCAGAAATCTATCTATATATAACTTTTATCCATAATATGTAGTTTTATCATAGTACATAATAATTCAGCTAGGGATTGAAAACCACATTTTTAAATGCTGTGTTAACTGCAGCCTCTATTCTGTGCATTAATGAATGAAAATAAACAATGAACAAAGGTCAAACAAAGGCAACGTAAGGGCTAAATGATGGTGGATTTTCATTCACAGAGAAATCTAGAATTATACAAAGGCCATGTGGCATAATAACTACAAATGTAAACAACTGAATTAGAATATGATGTTCTAATTCAGTAGCACGGCATTTGTGGTTTGACTGGTCGAGTCTGTTTTCCCAAGATGGCGGCTGCCTGTATACACAAACAGTACTGTTTTTTAAACTTTTTAATAAACTGTCTGTACACTTAAAAAGTTCTCAATGCTTCGGTTAGAATGTAGGGACCCTCATTATGCTACCGTGGAAGTGTGGTGCTATTTTGAGCCTTGTTAGTAGCATAAAATAGCAATTTCTTTTTACTTCATTCATGCCCTCATAACTAGCGTTATAGGTAATTATCAGTTCACTCTAAACCTGGGCACATTCAACTAGCATGACAACATATCCCAGGGAACGGTCAACTCGGTACCCATGTGTTATTAACCCCTAGGTTCATTTTTCGCCAGAATTGTCCTTTAAGAGGGTAGAGCATGATTAATTTGCAGGGTCAGACTTTTCGATTAACTCTGAACAATAAAAAGTTATAACTTGCTAATTTCAATGTAATCTCATGGAAACTGATGTTGTGGCAAGAGATCTTGGGCCTGTTCAGCCCTAAGTAAATGTGTTACCTCCTGCTAAACAAAGTCAGGGTTACCCTAACTCAGAACCCCCTCCATTGTCTAATCATCACACCTCACAGAAACAAGGGCCCTGGGCCTAAAAGACCACATTCATATGAAAGGGGCCCGCATTCAAGGCTCTTTCCAATATTCATGTCATTGCATTAAAGGATGAAAGCTCCCGGTTTCTGGCCTTCAGAAAGGCTCTCACCAAACACTGGCATGATGCAATGAAATAGCAACTACCAACTTCAATGGCCTTACCCCAAATCACACTCTCTGCCCTATAAGACCTACAGACAAAAGCAGAGTGCCAGGGAATAGCACCCAATATTCAAAGGGGGCTAATAACTTCCGCTCCACGTGAATACCCATGCAACCAAATTATTCTAGGTATTCATAAGATAAGAGCATGTGACTAACTTTCTAAAAGCCCCAGGTTGGTCAGCTGATAAAAGAAAATTAAACGTTTAAAGATGTGGCACACCTGAAAACGTGCTCCACAGGACACAACCAAAGCCAGTAAAATAAGTCTGTATTTCTTTAAATCTTGTTGGCTCGGCCAGGAATTCAACCATTCACTGGATTTTACCTGAGTTTTAGTCCTTTAGCTTTTCTGCAGCTTTAATGAGCAATAATACAATACGGGAAAAGGCTGAAGTGTTAAGGTCTACTCTGTCAGTGGTAAAATATGATTAAAGAGAGAAAACCTATAATGCAGATAAATCCTGGTTATTGCCAGCAGATACCGGTGAAACAACGTTGCCCCCTGTTGGATAAATAGGAATAAAGTATTCTAGTGGATAGATTTTATACAAATGAGTCATTTGTTGTCCAGTTACTTTGTGGTTTTTGCTAGTTGTCTTTTCTTTGTTTGTTTCAACATCTACCTGTGTTATGTTCTGTTGCTGTCTGCTATATAATGTTGCCATATGTGTCACGTTCCCAACGTTTTCTAGAGAAAGCACAGTATCATATCTGGCTGGTTAATGCAGCGTTAACTGCAATAGACTGTGTCGTGGTTTTTGTAATAACAATGAAACAGTATTGTCTTAGTAACCGTGTTTTGTAGTAATGATCTTACTGACACCGCGCTTTCGACCGCCATTATGCTATTCCGCTACAGTAGTTGGCCTGCTCACCCGTCAAAAGCCAGAATACAAACACTGTCCCACGGCCTCCCAGAAATGTTAAAGTCGTTAGTCCCAACTCACCAGTCCCTCGATCTGGATTTGCTTCACAGGAGAATCCAAAGTTGCCCCTGAAGACGTGGAAGCCATCGGGGCGGTTGGAGTCGTCGTTGGTTCCTTGCGAGAAGCCATTGTGAAACACGCGAAAGGGGGAGAAAAAAGACGGTGACACACTTCCGGTTAATGTGTGCACCAGCTTTCTGCGCTCGGGTTAAACAGAAGACAACGATGTAGTAGGTCCGCGTGCATCAGAGTTCAGTTTTGATCTGTCGTAACATTTCATGATGTGAGTTTTAACCGCGTTTATTTACATACCATTTGACAGTACAATAAGCTGTTGGCAAATATTATTTCGCTCTGATGTGTTTAGTAACGTGATATATACATATTATACATTCTGATAATAATTTGATTTTAAATTTTGCCACAAAAATAACCTCAAATATTAAGCTAATTTGTTTTATAACAAACACTTTGTGGGATTTCCACACAGCATGCTGTAAATGTGGCACAGTCAAGCCCCAAGAATATGTTAAAGAAATATACATATTTCAGTCCTAAGGTGTTGTAGGAATGTGCCCGATGTGATCAACCACAATTTATTAACCTTTATTTATACAGAGAAAACAGGATAAACCCGTCTCTTTTACATTTGTGACCTGGTATACAACAATATAAAACAGCATAAAAAACACAATAAAAGTAAAATATGAATAAACAACAACAACAATAATATTACCAGATTTGATATTACCAGATTTGGGTAAGTTACTTTTTAAAAGTTGCTTTTACAATCAGATTACTTCTAAGAAATGTAATAGTAACTTAAAAAAATTAACTTACCCAACTCTGAATATTAAAAATTAAAAATATTTAAGACTAATGCTCACATTTATTGCAAAGGGTAATGTAACAGACATTTAACTTACAGGTACTAAAACCTCTGGCTCAAGTTTAATCTGTAAATCATGATATTCAAATGCAGTTTTAGCTAACTCAGAGTGAACCCTTGTGAACGAGTCTGATATAGTATTATTTGACCATTGTATTTCTTTTATCAATTTAGATAGCTAGAAAGTTTCTGTAATGCAGCCTTATAACAGCAACCAAAGTCAAGGGCCATTTACCAAGCGTGTGTAAGCACAAATCTGTACGTAAATCTTTTGTTCGGTCATTTTCACACAAAGTATAAATTTAAACGGTTGCTTGAGCATGTTCGTAAATCTCAAGCTCAAGCGACCGTTCATATTGATACTTTGTGTGAAAACAATCGTACAAATGATTTACGCACAGATTTGTGCTTTCCAACAACACAATGACCCAAAACAAACCTCAAGATCCTCACAGAAATGGTTCTTTGACAACAAATCAATGTTCTGCCATCTCAGTAGCTGGACTTCAATCCAATCAAGTTGAAGAAGGCAGTTGATAAGAGCAAACCCAACACCATGAAGGATCTTGAAAGGATCTGCATAGAGGAATGGTCCAAAATCCCTCCAAATGTATTCCTTAACCTTGTCAAATATTACAGGAAGAGACTCCATGCTGTCATCATTGCCAGTGGTTGTACTAAATAGAATAAAGAGTGCCAATAATTATGGAACCATGATTTGCATATGCTTAAATAAAAATAATAAATGAAAATAACTAATTTATTAAATTGTTTATTCATTTGTAGAACAGCATGTTTCCCAATGCAAAAGACACATAGATGCTCCTTAGCAAAGTTTGACTTTCTACGGGTCAATAACCATGGAGCGTTATAAATAAATCATCCACTCAACATGTTACGCTACTGTCAAGCTCGGAAATATAGAGTTATCAATAGTGATTTCCTACCGCTGTGCATAAAATGGTCGTAGGATTGTTGTTAAATCCCACTTTTGTATGCGTACCAAGGGCGGACTGGCCATCTGGCATACCGGACACTTTCCCGGTGGGCCAATGCACATTTTAGGCAGGCCTAACCGCCCACTTAAAAAAAAAAATATATATATATATTTTGTTTGGCCCATGAACCGGCCGACTTGCATAAACTTAATGTAATTGTCAGTAAAAGCCTTTGACACTTATGGAATGCTTGTAATTATACTTCAGTATACCATAGTAACTACTGACATAGAGATCTAAGAACACTGAAGCAGCCAACTTTGTGGAGACCAATACTTAGAAACCAACATGTCTGTACATAGTGAACAATAAAGTACCCAGAATGGAACCTTGTGGGACTCATTTATGAACATTAACAAAATCAGATTATACCTCATCAGCAATAATAGCCTGCGATCTACAACTGAGATCATTCTGAAACCATGCGTCTACAGCCAACCCCAGTTTAACAGAGAATGATCAAAGGCCTTTGATAGGTCAACAAATAAATTATACAATATCATTCACAACAAAGTAGTAGCTGTAATGGTACTGTGCCCTGGTCTTAAACCAGACTGATGTTTGTTTAATATGCAGTTGCCTGATAATAGCCCTGCAGCTGAACTTTTACTAGTGACTGAAGTTTTAGCAAGACAAGACACAAACTTTGATTTAAAAAGAGGACTTTGCAGATCTCTGCACAAGGAAAACACTTCAGTCGGTCTTTGAAAGGCCATGCTTTTATAAGTAACAAAGCTGTGCAATGTGCAGGAACACTTTATCCCACATATTCCCCTGTATTAGTTTTTTAAATATTAATATTTTGTACAAGTTTTTGTTAGCTAATCCCTTGACAGAGGAAGTAGTTTCATTGTTACAATTCAACTCTAGAAATAGCAACTTTACAACCTGAAATCTAAGAATGTTTTTCTTAATCACAAGTCCCAGGCTGCATCTTGAATTCTAAAATAAAAATTTTAACAGGCAAAATTTGTGTTGCAGTTATTGATACAAATCACTCAAATCCAGTGTAACCAAGAAATTAAAACACTTTTATTTCAAACTCTTTACAGATGTATCACAACTAGTTAACCATAGACTAAAACATGGGATAACACATTTTATAACATGAACAATAGTTAGATGATGCAGTAACCAACCCCCCATATTTTATTTTTTAATAATGGGATTTTGTCACCAAAAAAGATGAACCATTAATAAATTGGCATTACAATACACCTAAAAATGCAATTTACTGGTAGTTGCTATTGCCAGTTTATTAACAACTGAACTTGACATTTGTAAAGAATAAAATGGCATTTTTACTATCCAGGACATTATTAAGTGCATTGAGTAAGACGTAGCGTTTTCTATTCTGATATAACAGTACCTTTGACAGCCAGCATGTAACACAGACACACAATATACAGGTCAGGGCATCTTTATCTGTGACTTAAGACAAAGCTTTGAGATGCGTTCTTTTAGTACACGTATCAGCGGAGTTACACTACCACATAAAACCGATACAGTTACATAATACAGATGAAAGAAAAATAAGCTAATGTGGCTGCAAAGCTTTGAACATTTTTAAATTGGAGAAAAAAAATAAAAATAAAAAGGATTACCAAAATATAAATATACTCAATATATGCATTCCTCCTCACTTTGAAGAAAAACCATGAACACTACATGATTCCATAGGTACAGTAAAATCCATTTTAAAAGTTACCTTTCAGACCCGGAAAAAGGCCAAAAATAACAAATAAAAACAAAAAGGAAAAAGGAAAATAAATTTCCAAAGAGTCTTGTCTGAAATGACACTAGTCCCTATGGAGCACACTGCTTTTCACCAGGGCTCTAGGGGAGGTTTAAATAGGGGTCCCATAGGGGACTAGTCAAAAGTAGTGCACTATATAAGGAGTCATTTGGGACTCACATAGTGTCTAAACGAGGTGGAATCTTGGTCCGGCTGTAGCGATAATGTCACTGTAAGGCTCTGCCTGGCTGAGCTCAATGGCCTGCTGTTTCTTCAGAACCAGGAAGCTGTAGAACTTGGCAGCGGCCTGCTTCTTGTTATTGTTGTTTTTGCACAGCTCCAGTAGGCTGACCTGCTCCGCCCCGGTCTTGGCCATGACGCGCTGTGGAGAGAAGAGAGGAGCCTTGAGTGACCGACTGTCCACAGGGAGGGCTGTCTGAGCAGGACGGGACAGGAAAGCCAGTCCTTTCAGAGAAGATACCCTGTTTATTACCATCTGGTTTAGATAGGGATAATCACCTCCACACTCCTTTTCATGTTCCATAGCACAACAACACATAAAGAACACAAACATATTACACATATCCAAACTACATATACAAAACCACATCTTAAGACACCCACATAAACAATTCAAATGTGAAAACTACAAAGCAAACGAAAAGGGCTTTGCCCCCAGTTGCGAAAATTTGCTAGCTAGGTAGTCTGCTTCGTTCGGCAAATTTTTAAACTTGAAATGGGAGCACCGTTCCCGGAGGTACTGCAATAGCGAGTCGAAGCGTGGAGCAGACAGAGCAAGCCTCTTTTCTTTATAGTTCCCCGATGGGGAACGCATTAGATAGTAAACTGATAAGAACATATCAGTTTATTAAGAAACAGTGCGCAATGTTGTGAAAAAAACAACATGTTTTTATCTTGTTAGCTGAATGGCTGCACTGCTATATCCACCATTTTGTTTTGTACTGTTGTTGTTTCTGCACCGTACCTTTTGAAAAGCTGTCTGGAATGTGTCTGGGGACAGTAGTTGTTGCACTATGAACATTAAATGCACTTTATTATGTTGTTCTATGCTATATTGCCCATGTGTTTTATATATATATGATGATATTTTTCAAGTATTTTAATAAAGGTATTTTTTCTACCGTGGTATCGAAATCGGCATCGAGAATTGTTTAATTTTACTGGTATTGGCACAGACTACTGAATTTTTGGTATCGTAACACCCCTAAAAGCAACTGAGGTGAGGGTATTACAGTTTGTTCAGCACTGTGATGGTGGTAGGGACAAAACTTTCTCTGAAATAGGCTTTTAGTGCGGTGCTCCGTTCGGTGCTCCGTTCGGTGCTCCGTTCGGTGCTCCGTTCGGTGCTCCGTTCGGTGCTCCGTTCGGTGCTCCGTTCGGTGCTCCGTTCGTAAATGGAAAGGAAATCCTTTTGTTTATAATTACATTGTGAATGTAAATGTCAGTTAAAAAGGCTAGATTAACTTTTAGCAAGTTATTTTTAAGTTTAATACAACACTGATCGGTTGTTTGGGTCTGTCTGCTGCAGCACTCAAAAGAGCAGGCGACATGCATAACAAAGCTTTCGATTTGACAAGACTTGAAAATTTGGCTAGCTAACATGTCCAAAAACCACTGAAATTAACTGTTCATAAGTAATCATGTTTTTTTTGTATATTACATTAAAGGGTGTAACCTATACAAAACATAAAAAATATCAATTTTGACAGGAAGTTACATACAAGCTTATGGATGTTGGCTCGTTCATGGACCCTAGGTTCAAAACGCGCTACGTCAGCACAGACAACATCCCTGCCAGTAAGACCTGACAGAAATGCTAGAATCAACAAGACGTACATATAACCAGGTTAATTATAATAATTATGTCCTTGAATATGATACTTCCACAAACATCTACATACTAGTAAAAAAAAACAGTGAGCTACTGAGAAACGTCCAGTAGGCTCACTTTAGTTAGCAACCAAAATCGCAATTATTTTCCAAAATCGTTCAGCTCTATAGGACACAGTACAGTCTTAAGATTCTTCTTGCGCCTGCTGGCAAAAAAAAACACAGTTAAAGTAAGCTTGACAGTTAGCCTGTGAAGGAGCAGGCAAGTTCAGTGGTACGAGTTACCCTAGTTACTGTGCATGTACTCATATTTGCTACGGTGATGACACGGAACTTGCTTAATGTAGCAAGGCTCATCGAAATAAGCCTGGATTTTCCTTTATCTGCCTTGATGGAATACCGCCCTGAAGGCCACGTAGCATGTTTGCTTTAGTGTTGATTGTTTACCTGAAGGCCACGTAGCGTCTTTGCTTTAGTGTTGATTGTTTACCTGAAGGCCACGTAGCGTCTTTGCTTTAGTGTTGATTGTTTACCTGAAGGCCACGTAGCGTTTGTTTTAATGTTGGTTGTTTACCTGAAGGCCATGTAGCGTTTGTTAGTGTTGGTTGTTTACCTGAAGTCCATGTAGCGTTTGTTAGTGTTGGTTGTTTACCTGAAGGCCATGTAGCGTTTGTTAGTGTTGGTTGTTTACCTGAAGGCCATGTAGCGTTTGTTAGTGTTGGTTGTTTACCTGAAGGCCATGTAGCATCTGCTGGGTCCTCTTGTTCCATCTCTTCTCCTCTTGATCCTGGTTAGGATCCCCCTCCTCCTCCTGCACACAAAAACATTTGTCTTTAAAACCTGGTGGAACTGGACCCCTTAACCAGATATCCCTGAACCAGCCCTAAACCTAACCCTTACACTAATTACTAAACTTATTTTTCATGCTAAAATCAAAATACAGAAGACAAGTCCTAGTGCAGGGCTAACACAGAAACAGATCCTTAGCCAAATTCTATTTGTGCGTTATATATTTTTTTAGACGGCCTGCCATTTGAAAATGAACTTGACCCACTGACCTCCTCTTCCTCGCTGTCATCTTTCTTCTCCTTCTCCAGCAGGTCCAGCTCAGGAACCAGCTGAGTCAGGTTCAGGCTCTCCTCTGGAGGTCTCACCTCTGGAGGCATCTCCACCTGGGTCATGGACAGCACCGACTGGTCCGGTTGGGGCTCCAGAGCACCCATCTAACAGGAATGGATGTTATGTGATTAGACACATTATCTACAGAGCACGTTTCAACTGCCTGTAAGGAGGAGTGGGTGCTTTTAATTGGTGCCCAGTTAACATCTAGACAACTATGTGAAGGGTAACCAATTAGTGATCTAATTAATCAATTAAGACCAAAACCTACAGACGCCATGAGTGGAATCTGTTTTACAATCCTTATCTTGATTTGTGGTTCTCAAACCAGGAGGTGGGGACTCACCGGCAGGGCGGCCTCCTTGTCGTGGGCCTTGCGTTTGACCCCATGGGGGGTGGATGGGGGTGGCATGACGGACTCATCCAGGGTGGTCCGGCTGCCCTCCATGGTGGATGCTTGGAGCATGCTGGGTTCCTCCATGATGGTCTGGTCTGGGGGAGGAGTCACACAAACACAGTTTAAACCTCTGAGCAACGACCCTGAAATAATTTAAACCCTTGAGGAAACAATGACAACAACATACTGAAATGAATAGGATTCAGTGGCTGGTAAATGTAGAGTTAAATACAATAAACCCAGTGTGAGATACCATTCCCTTACTCCAATGCAGACATTAATGACCCCTTTCTCCTCAATTACATTTTACCAGCCTCCACTGGTACGGTTTGAAAAATTATAATATCAGTTTGGTGTTCGAGCTGCGGTCCAGTCAGCTGTTGAGCAGGGACAGAATTCCACATATGCACACACACACACGCACGCACGCACGCACGCGCACACACGCACACACAAATTTGAAGTTCTCAAAGTCTCAACAGAAAATTGGCATCTCCTTAACGCCAAGTGGCCTTGCCCCTAAAATCACAAAATTCCATGCCTGTTGTGGAGTAGAGGCTGAATACTGTCATAGAAAATATAAATTTGCACTACGCAACTTACTAAAAATCAAAAATATTTATATTTTAGAACTAGTAAACATTAGGATCTAGCATATTGGATCCAAAACATAAATGAAATAACTCAAAATATAGACAATATTCAAATAGCGCGTGGCATAGCGGGCTAAGTCGCTGCCTTGCAGGACAGTCTACGTCAAGATAGTCAGTGGGTTGTGCCCGACTATGGATTCCTTGACTTTGCCCAGAACCTCCAGCTCAAAGCAGCGTGAATTGACATAGCGCTACTCAGGATATGGGATAGATAAGTTGATTTATCTACCTTGCACGTGTGCAGATCGGGCATCTTAAATCGTGGAAGTATAGTTAGTGAATGTCAATCACCCAACGCATGATCTGACTAAAGTCTTCCGTATTGGATGAGCAATGTAAAAATAATTGTCCAGCTCAACGAAACGTGGTTGGATGAACCATGTGAGCGCCCTTCACCATCCTGCATCTGTCAAGGGGTGCTGCCGACAAGGCAGGTTTAGAGGGTAATCAGACAAGACCAATTCGAGGGGAGAAATGGGAGATCTTTAAGCAAAATCACAATTTCACAAGTGTAATAATGTGTATTTTCAGAAATGTGTTATACTGTCCATGTGTTGTTCCTGTGTTTAAAAAAAATATATTTTAATTTGAAATTCAGCATGCCTGAAAATAAAAATGAATGGAAAGTCAAAGAGTGCATCTTTAACACATTGTAGCATCTTTTCAGTAGACCAACAGAGTTGAATGACAATGCATTCATCTGCAAATTACAAACAAATGTCTTACACATTGAATTTTGCACTAAATCCTTAATATGTTGTTTATATGTAAATACTTTTAAAAAATTTGCAAGCCAGAAATTCAAAGTTTAGAAGGAAGTTGATGAGATTTTTAGGGACCAGTTTTGGCTCAGCAGCACCTCCTTTACCGGTGGCCATATAGTGTAGAAATGCACCTTTAACAGGGTTAGCATTACAGGTGTTTAAAGGAGAGACGTACCAATAACGTCCCGGCCTGACAAAGCCTCCTCTCTGGGAACCTCTGGGTTCTCCAGGTCCTTCAGGAACTCATCCAGGCTGTCCGCCTCACCTCCCTTGCGCCGCCTCCTCATCTCGTCTGGCACCAGCGGTGTCAGGCAGCGCGTGAACATCTGACGACACAGGACATGTTTCAGTCGACTAAATCTCCACACACACGCAGAACAGCCAAAAGGTCATCCAGCTATCAAATGAAAAAAATAACCATCAAAACTAGTCTCTACTTTGTGTACTTCAGTTGAAAATATTTGTGCACCTTACTCCGTAACCTTAAAAAATGTTTGTGTGCGTTAACCTTGAGCAGCCGGTTGTTCCACAGAGACTGAGCGGGAAGGGAGAAGAGCTTTTCCACGCCACCCGTCTCCTTCCACATCATCAGCTTCTTGGTGGGCGGGGCCAGGTCCAATGTGGTGACGATGTCCGAGTAGTCGCTAAGCTGGGCGCGGATTGTCTTACTGTCCAGCTCTTTCAGGTTGTCTACGATTAGCTTCCTCTTCCTCTTGGCCTTTGTCTCTTTCACTACAGACAAGAAGGAGAGCGCAAGATGAAAGTCAGAAACGCTGGCAGAATGAACACAAGCATACATCATTTCCTTCTCATTGGCAGAATGTCAATCGTAAAAAAAGCCTGCAGCTTTTGCAGTTAACAAATCTCATTTTGTCAAGTGCCCACAGGGTTTTTGTACAACAAATTCATCAGCTTTGCAACAGCATTTAATGCCATAGGTGACTGGCAAGCTAATACAACTGAAGTGCTTTTGATTATTTTTCTACAGTAAAATAGACAAAAAGTGCCAGTGCTCACTCAATATATTTGCAACAGACTTCAATATTAAGGGCTGGCAGAGGAGATTGTGTCGCCAACATGTAAAACAAGTTCCTTTGATTACATTTCACATTAAATGAACAAAGAAAGGCTCAGTGGACTGCAGTCCTGCCAGCAGAATCAGAGCAAAGGGCGTTTTCCACCAGTAAACTTTACAGAGGTCAAAGGGCGTTGTGCCTAAATGTTGAAGAAGCTCTCACCGGTGATGTCAATAGGCTCCAAGGCGAAGGCCTCGTCTTCATTAGGGACCAGCGTCGTCTGCTCTGTCTGGTCCTGCATGGCGGGAAGAGGCTCTGCCGGGCCTGACTCAGGGCTATCTGGAACCGCTGTGGAACAACAAAGGTTCTTTTATACAGAACTTGTGGAGACCTGCGACTTTTTGTACGGTTTCAATGCTGTCATGGTTAAAAAAACAACACATCACAGCTTCTGCTTAGGGTAGTTTTTAAAGGTGGAGGTAGTACATAAAGCTGTCAAATACGCAATCACAAGACCGGCTAGCACAAGAGATACAGAGGGTTTACGCTGATTTAGGGAAAACTGCAACACTTTGAAGGAACGGTTGATTAACATTGAAATCATTACTGACTGAAACGGCTCATAAAAGACAGAAAGAAGACCAGTTTTAAACGCAGATCGACAAGATGTTTTACATGGAACTGTGATTGGTCTACAGTGGTTATTCCTCCCCCATGATAGGTCTGTCGAGAGAACTCACGTGACTGCAGGTTGTCAAAGTCATCCTCATCGTCTCCGTGGTCAGGGGGCATCATCACGCTTTCGGCGATGGCCGGGGGGTCGTCAAAGATCCCCCCTCCGTCTTCGTTGGACAGCAGCTTGTCCACTGGACAAAGAGTTTAGATGTCAGAACAAAACCCTTCTGGAGGGACCAACATTATTTTTTATACGTAAATATGCAAATATTACAATAAACATGAAGTGCAATCGTCCAATCCCAGAACAGTACTAGAGCCCTGCCTCACCTCCATTAAGTGCAGAAGAAGCCAGCACTACAGGCTCGTTTCCCAGACCAACAATAACATGTAGAGCAAAACTCACCTGCTCGCAATGGCATAAGATGGTCTGTGCCTCTCTGACTCCCCCTACATACCCATGTCCCTCCCCCTTTTCCCCCGCTGTCCTGTCACTAAAACTACATTTTGCTTTACATCTGCTGGGTGTGAAATAATGCCACGGTCCCCCGTTAAAAGGTGTTAATTGTTTGCCTTACCAGCTTTTGTTATTGTAAGATGTGGCATATTGAGGCAGTTTTGCCAATTAGGTTTTCCGGCATGAAAAGCCCATTTTATTCCAAGAGCAGACATCAAACAACCCAGCACGCATCCATACCCAGCATGCCACCGTCAGTGTTCTCCATGGTGTCGCCGAAGTCGTCATATTCCAGATGGTTCGACTTGTCCGGCAGGTGGGCCGGTCCAGGCTCCGCCTCCAGCAGTAAATTTGAGGCGGTCGCTCCGTGGATGATGTCCTCCTCAAACCCCCCCTCCACCCTCATCATCTCCCGGTCATCCATGCCGAAGTCAGCTGGGAAACAGAGGTTGGTTCAAATACACGGAGAGGGAGACGGCGTGATGACAAAAAGCTACGTGGGCGGTGCTTCTTACCAAAGTCGGTGTCCTGCATGAGGCTTAGGTTCCCCACCTCCTCCCTCATGGTGATCTCCTCCACCCGGCTCTGGTTCAGGGTGAACTGCTGCGCCACATCGATGTCACTGAAGGAAAACACAGGCGCTATTACAGACAAGTCAACTGACGCCTTTATTCAACGTGGTCTTCAAATAGAGGGACAAATACTGATAACGCCCTCAAATTAAGATCGTTAAAGTTTAATTGAGCTACATCCCTAGAGATAATTTGTTTTAGGACATTTTAGTCAAAGTTGTTTATTTGTCATGTGCATCGGATAACATCACATCATCCTTTAGGAGCATCAGGCGGTTGTGTCGTGGTCACCTTGAGGTTACACAGATACTACTGTTATTTGGCAAGGTGGAATCGGAAAAGGACAAACTCACAAAAATAGAAAACTACATTGCTCAAAGAAATTAAGGGAACACTCAATCTTTACAGTATAACACAAAGTCAATGCAACTTCAGGATATTAATCTGTCCAGTTAGGAAGCATACGCAATTGTGTATCAATGTCACCTGTTTTGGTGCAAATGAAAGTGACAACAGGTGCACTGGAGGCAACAGCAAGACAACCCCCAAAATGGGAATGTTTTGCTGGTGGTGGCCATACACAGTTGCTCTCTCCTCATCCTTCCTGATTGATTCTTCTCTAATTTTGCATTTTGCTAGTGTCCTTGTCACTACTGGTATCATGAGGCGGTACATGCAGCCCATTCAGGTTTCACAGGTAGTCCAGCTCCTCCAGGATGACACATCCATATGAGCCGTCATAAGGTTCTGTTTCTTGCAGTACAGTCTCAAGAGCATGGAGGAGATACCAGGAGAAGGGCCGTGACACGAGGAAGAAGGGCATCAACCTATCAGCAGAACCGGTATGTTCTCCTTTGGGCGAGGAGGAACAGAAGGAGCACTGCCAGAGCCCTACATAATGACCTACAGCTACTGGTGTGCATGTTTCTGACCAAACTGTCAGAAACAGACTCCATTAAGGTGGCATGAGACATCCTCTAGCGCAGTGGTTCTCAAACTGTGGTACATGTACCACTGGTGGTACTTGGAGCACCCAGTGGTGGTACATCTTCTGACTAGGAAAAAAAAAAGTAAACAGATGTGAGTCTGGAGAAGCCGTGGTGAACGCTATGCCGGCTGCAACATCATCCAGCATGACCGGTTTGGTGTTGGGTCAGTGATGGTCTAAGGAGGCATATCCTTGGAGGGTCGCACAGTGCTAGCCATCGGTACCCTGACAGCTGGTGCAGGACAATGCCTGGCCTCATTGTGGCCAGAGTGTGTAGGCAGTTCATGGATGACGATGGTATTGATGCTAGGGTTGTGCAATTAATCAAATTGTGATCGCGATTTCAATTTCAGCTCCTAACTATCACAAAAACAATGTAATCGAGAAAAAAACAATTATTTTGTACATTGCATTTTGTAAGAACTCTTATTTTTGTATTGTATTTGAATGACATGCACAAGCGCACTTTCATCCCGCCCAAAAACTAAATTCACTCATCTATTAAAGTTACATTTCAGTGTAACTTCATATCCATCGAGCACGGAGGCACAAAAAACAACACATGCCATTGCATAATTTTTTGCCAAAGATGTGTGCTCCATTAGCACAGTTGAGAACGACAGCTCTAGAATGTTGTTGCATACTTTGGACAAGCGTTATAATTTGCCATCTCGACACAATTTTACCAAAATTCCTCTGCGTGTTTTATGAGAAATGCTGCGCAGAAGTGGCTGATGAGGTGACGGATCAATGACAAAGGTAGCGTATTGATCTATGGTCTACAGTATTTTATATATTACAGCAATAGCAGGTGATTGCGGTAGCTCCATGAGTTTACCTCACAGGAACGCAGGTACTTTGTTCGTTAGTTAGCTTATCAGTTTGTCTGTTCGTGAGTCTTGTTTAGGATATTTTTGTGTCCTTGCAGCATTGTTTACTGAAACATATTTCTTCAGTATTAGATTGCACATCTCTCAGTATCTCAAAGCAACGAAGATAACGAACCACCACTTCCATTGAGCAGTTAATCACATTCTCGTTCTGTTTCATTAGCGTAGGTGCAGTGTAGAGCCATGTATTACTTTTGAACAATTATTGTACCGACTGGGGAGCCAGGGCTTTGTGGAGTAACTTCTATTCAGTAGTTTGTTTGAACTGCTGTTTGCGATTCTACAGCAGACTTAATAAATCAGTCTATCATGCGCACATAAAAACCTGCAAGCAAAATTAAATATAGAATAGTATAATTTAAAGACATTGCTGTCGAATCAAATCCAGACATTCAAACAAATTGTGTGTGCTGGTCACCCTCAACAAAGTCAGAAAGTCAGAAAAGAGACTAAATAGTACGCCTTACATCTATCTGTGCTCCCGACGTTAGATTCTTTCACTGTTTTTCAAAATCAACAAATGCAAATTTGGTCAATTAGTAATAGTTTTAAATAATCGAGATTTCAATATTCACAAAAATAATAGTGATTATGATGTTCTCCATAATTGAGCAGCCCTAACTGATGCCACTAACTTGCCCTCACGTTCCCCAGACCTGAATCCAATTGAAAACCTCTGGGATGTTATGGATCAGTTCATCCAATGACGTCAAGTAGTGCCACAGACTGCCAAAGAGCTCTCGGATGCCCTGATGCACATTTGGGAGGTGATCCCCCAGACACAATCCGCCATCTCATCAGGAGCGAGACATTTTCGGGAGTGCACACAGGCACGTGGGGGCCATGCACTGAGTTACATTATGAGTTGCCATGACAAAATTCACACAAGTTGGAAAAGTGAGTTTAAATCCAGCTCTCAACCAGTTGGTGATCTGTTTCATCGACTGTTGCTACATCATTGTTCTCAACGAATTACACAAAATACATTCATCAATTTGATCTTTTAATTTTTTTTTCTCCCTTGAGACATGATGTGTGATCTGAATATTAAATACATTTAAGCAGATTGTGTATTTTGATCCTGTTACTATAGCAATGAGACAAATTTCAAATGAGAATTCTGGGTAGTTTAGTTGGATCCACTCCACCAACAGATATACTCAATTCAGATAGCCCGAATAACCATAAGTCACCTGTAATTTGTAAAACTCCCTAAAAAGCCCAGGGCACATACTCACAAAACATTTTAAGGCTAAAAGTAGCTCCTTGCTCAATGATTTAGGAGAAACTAATTTTAGGACTCCTAGATTTTTGGTCTAAAACATTAGCTGTAGCGCCACTATCTAAACATGTAATGGACAATTATATATCGACAAGTCAGTATATAATTATCAGTGTCATGTTTAATCAATGACACTATGGCTTCATATTAATTTTAAATATCTTATTTTAATATGGCAACATTTAACATCCAAAAGTATTGCTTGTTTGTTGATAAATTGAATAATTCACTGACAGACACCCATCCCTATCGACCAATCACAGCGAGCATAGTACGTAAGCTTGTTCATGGAACATTGCGTCATCCATAGCAACAGGGTCAACCACGCCCTTACTCTTAGCTTTAAAGTTCTGAGAATTCCTAACTAAAAGTTGGTCTCGGCAGCTTTGTGAATAGGTTTTAAGAGGGAACTCTTAGCTAAAAACATTTAGTGCTGTTTAGGAGTCCTTTTAGCGGCAAGATTAAATGTTTTGTGAATACGGGCCCTGATCATCATCCTTCATTAAAAACAGTCTTCTGATTGGAGAGGATGACAGGTGTTCCCATGACCTCCAATCTGGCTTGCACTCTTGCAGCCAATCAACACAGACTGTCAGGCTGAAATGGTTCACAATCATACCATTGGAACTGTTGTCATGGCAAAACATCTGTCAGAACGACAGGAGGGACCAAACGACGGCTCCATTTCTTACTAGGAGTTAACCTGACTTCAAAATGTCCTTTCATACAAGACGGTGACAGATCAACTGATGGGTACACAACTTTCATTTGGACTAACCACAAAGCAACACCTCCTGCCCCCAGAGGGTTGTGTGGGCTTGCAACTCACTCAAGGTCAGGTAAAGGCTGGTCAAAGTCATGGAAGTCTTCAGGTAAGGTGATGGCATTGTATGCTGCCTCTCGGTTCTCCTCTGGTAGATCCACCACCCCTGAAAGGCCCAAACACAAAGTGGCCAATCAGATTAGCCCTGGGTCACAAAGTCAACCAGGCTTGCTTTATAGTCCCATTTCATCAATTAGTTTCAATGAAGCACTTGTACTCCTGAAGACACTGGCGACGTACCTGGTCGGAAAGCCATCTTGATCTTGATGAAAGCTTCGTTACAGTCAGCCAGGAGGTATTTGGCCTTTCTGTTGTAGATTCTCACGACCCCCAGCAAAAGATGACCAGAGGTCCGCAACGCCATCTTAACCTGGACCAGGGAGAATCATGTGACAGCTAGTGAGTGAGATGAAACCGGCACAAAGTCTCAGATATAAATATTACAAACCATGCTGACCCAATTCCTTACTATTTCTTAATCATATTTGTCACATTTCTTTCCTAAAAATCCTCCTGAAAACAAGGGCTGAATCGAAACCATCATGGCACAGCTTTTCTGGAGTTGCGTTGGTCACAAAGTCAGACTTTCAAACAGTCATTCACAAGTCATTCACAAGTCATTCACAAGTCATTCACAAGTCATTCACAAGTCATTCACTATTTGTTTTGTCTTTGTTTTACCTTGGGACAAATTATGCTCTCCACACTGCTTTCCAGGTTGCATTCAAACACATGAGCTTTGGTCAACTTCTTGTCCCAGTGGGCCGCTAGCCAGATCTTAGCCAGCGGCCCACGTTTGGACAGGACGAAGTGGGCATAAAACATTGCCCCGGTTGGTTGCTAGCTCTCAATGAACCGGGGGTAAGAGCACCTAAAACAAACCGGTGGAAATTGGTTAGCTAAAAACATTAAGTCAATGTATTTACTGCTACAATAAATTATTGAAACACAGTTTAGTACCACATCCACATATTGTGTATAAACTTTGAGAAGGACCATATGTGTTGTTTAAAAAAATAAGAAGTAGTTTGTTAACTTTGCCTTTGTATTGGATATCAGACTCATCACTAAAATTTTGGATAAAATGATACAATGGCAAGAACCAATATTTTTTTATAAATGACTGTACTGCTTTAAATCCTTTTCAACTAGAAATTCCAATTATATTCTAATGATTAAATTTAGGCATCACGTTACTGAGGTTAAGGTTAGGCATCACATTACTGAGGTTAAGATTAGGGTTAACATTAGCTACAACAAAACCAACAATCACCTGTCTATAGAAACAAAATTGAAAAAGTTGGAACAGATAACACACAAGTACCAAGTAAGGGACTAAATATCAGGCGATGTTGACGTACTCTCAACCAACTACAGCAGCCTTTGGATTTGTCGCTTTAGAACTCTACACGTCGGGTTTTGAACACCGCTCCAGGAGCTATCATGATAGCTACTTAGCTTACATTAGCAAGCTGTAAGTTACGTAGCTAGATACTTAGAATCTACACTATTTGGGAAAGACGTCAACGTAAATAGAAAGGAACTGAATCATGCATATGTATAATTAAATACATGTGTATAATTTCATGTGCATCCTTTCAGCTGACTACAGTACTAGTCGCGCCTGCAGAACTGCAGACACTATTCCACTGGTGGTAGCAGGCGCGCACTAGCGCATAGCAAGTATAGGGCCCCGGTACAGAAAGCGTCGTTGTGCATGCTACGTTCTCACCACAAAGTTCACAATTGTATTTTTAAATAAAGTATTATACATTTAACTTACCGATTTTACCCCCCCGTCAAAAGAAATGCCAATGATTGTGTAAATTCTCCCAACGATTCCTCCCCTGTTGTACTCATTAAAACAGCCAAGATGGCGCCAGCAGCCTTCCTCCCGCTCAGTGTCCTTTTAAAATCAGCAGGATGTTTACAGTCAAAAAATGAAAGGAGGAGCCTGTTCTTCTTTACAGCACTGACAAATTATAGGGGGCGACATTGTTTATATGAGAATCCTGTGATGCAGTTTCGATTAAATGTGTGCGTTTTACAAATACGGGATGCTCATGTTTATTCTGTTTCATACTTATGTTTATCCTGTTTCACACAAACGAACATTATGTACAAGTGTCCTGGTGTGAAATCGAAATTCGTTTTTGCAGAGTTGTAACAAGTACAAAGTAACAGCATTCGAGGGGGTTCGCCCGTTTTGACAAGTTCCTTATTAAAACCTAAATGGAGTTATTGACTTACCTGTGACCATAATTGATGCTTTTTTACTATTTGTTTTAATTTAATAGATCACTCGTTATTTATAAACTCTAACTGGGGGGTATTCCATCAAGCCGGCTAATGAAATCTGCCCTTATACGGACACTCCAGTCCAGACCCATAAACAGCTCAAAATCGTTGTGAGGTTCATGTTTCCGACATTATGGTCACTAAAAACACCTTGTCAGTGTGTTCTGAAGTTCCCAAGTAAGTTTCAGCATTTTTTTAAACTACAGGGGAGGTGATATGTTGACTTCCTTATTTTTTTTCCAACAAGCCCCTGAATCTAGTTGAATGGATACCGTAATACAACTGCGTACTTTGTGTGGGAATAATACTCATTGCATTCTTCCATTAAATAGTTACATACACAAACAAAAATATAAACGCAACACTTTTGTTTTTGTCCCCAATTATCATGAGCTGAATTCAAAGATCTAAGACATTTTTCTATGAACAAGAAAAGCCTATTTCTCTCAAATATTGTTCACTAATCTGTCTAAATCTGTGTTAGTGAGCACTTCGCCGAAATAATCCATCCACCTCACAAGTGTGGCATATCAAGATGCTGATTAGACAGCATGCTTATTGCACAGGTGTGCCTTAGGCTGGCCACAATAAAAGGCCACTCTAAAATGTGCAGTTTCATCACACAGCACAATGCCACAGATGTCGCAACTTTTGAGGGAGCAAAACTGACAACTCCCACGCAGTGATTTAAAGCCACAACAGGTGGATTCAGCACCATGGCCAGCTCCGTAGCCTACTGAATTGTTTATGATTCCTTAGGCTGCGGAGCTGGCCGTGGTGCTGAATCCACCTGTTGTGGCTGGAATACAGTAAGGATGAAATATGAGAAGGGCTCCTACCCAAATTTATCAGTTGAATCTATCTACCCGCTGTCTTGGTATTGGCCATCGGTTGAGCTCTCAATGGCAACAGAGACAGAAAATGTTTTGTTGCAAAGAGTGGGACAAGGAAATGTTTTTGCTTTTCATCCATCTCCAGCCAAAACGATGATCACATCTGTTTGTTATATCAACCGAGTTTCGATGCTCACATGGACCAAGGTGTTTTGGAAATGTTTTATTTATTATGTAGGAAATAGCTAGCATGTCTCGTTTGTGCAAATTTGTGATAATTAAAATTTAATTTAATTAAATAAGTGACAGATTATGGTTAAAACTATACATAGTATTATTTAAATACTACGTTTTTTACTCTTGAATGGTTGTTTAATTGAAAAAGCCTGTATTGAATGAACGCCAACTTTAAATTTAGCCGTGTCTTGTCACCACTAACACAAACCAGGCTTAAACAAGCTTGCATTGTGCACGCGCATGGAATACATAAGCAGTTCAGAACAAACGATCATCAAAAAGAAGATGCGAGGTATCGAATCGGCAACCTTACCAATACAAGTCTGACTCACTAACCCCTGAGCTATCTATAAGTAAAAAATTTCTTTCTGCAAATTTAGAATTTTGATAAGAGAAAAAAGATTCAACCATATCGATGTTACAAAATGCTGTTAGCTTTCCAAAAATGAAATGTTTTCAAAAGTGTTGGTTGGATGTTTTCCCACTTATTGCCTGCATCATCCAAGCAGCCACCGTTGTAGGAATAAAATAAATCTTCAAGTCATAGCCCATTTAAGCAATCTAAAAAGCGAGCTAATGTTTGATGTTATAACTAGGGATCTAGAGATGATTGCTATTTATACAGGTGTGAAAGAGGGTGGACATTGATTAATTTCCTTAAATTAGTTCAGAGAAGCTCTCCCAGTTGATTGAACCATTGAATTACAGGGAGTCTGTGCTTCCCAGCTGACTACACAGACTTGCAGCTGGTTATTGATTATCTCACAGCAGACTGATTGTACAGATGGACGGAATCATGAGCTGGCAGCATGAGAAGTTCTGGATGTTCATAACTGTGATGACCATCTGGCCTCACAAGCTCTGTACATGAGGGTCAATATTTTTACTTACATGGTTACTAAGTCATCTTTTACTGCACTAACTAGTAAGAAAAACTAAATGATAGGATTTTCAAACTTGATACATTAAAGCAAAATACACTATTTCAGATTTAAGGCAATCTGCAGGAAGCCATTTAACTCAACCTGTGACAATGGGCTTTGTACATCCTCCTGGAGCAACTCAGGGTAAAGTGCCTTGCTCAAGGACACAGAAACTTTTGGCGCAGTCAGGAATCAAACTGGCAACCTTCAGAATACAAGTCTGACTCTTTAACCACTGAGCAATCTGACCCCCCTCATGCCTGAGTTTATTTTACAATGTTAATTAGTTAATTTAACTACATAGGCCTACTGTAAAAACCTCTGTATGTATTGGGAAAACATAACATAAACATTTTTGAAATGAATTTGGTTAAATTAAAGGTCATGATATATTGCATACGCACAGGTTTTGGAAAGCATTTGTAAATTGCAAAATGGATCTGCACAATATTCATCAGTAATGATCAATGTGTTGAAGTGTCTTTCCTATATAGACAACTTCTCTAAACAAATATTCAATTTGCATATTTGAGTAATTGCATTGCTAAACGACAAGCCATGGCTACTTCCTAAAGCTTGCATGCATCCAACACAATATATATATTGTGCCCCCTTGAACTTTTCGACCTTTTGCCACATTTTAGGCTTCAAACATTAAGATATGAAACTGTAATTTTTTGTGAAGAATCAACAACAAGTGGGACACAATGATGAAGTGGAACAAATTTATTGGATATTTCAAACGTTTTTAACAAATAAAAAACTGAAAAATCAGGCGTGCAAAATTATGGTAAGTTAATACTTTGTAGCGCCAACTTTTGCTGCGATTACAGCTGTAAGTCGCTTGGGGTATGTCTCTATCAGTTTTGCACATCGAGAGACTGAAATTTTTGCCCAATCCTCCTTGCAATACAGCTCGAGCTCAGTGAGGTTGGATGGAGAGCGTTTGTGAACAGCAGTTTGGATTGGATTCAGTTCTGGACTTTGACTTGGCCATTCTAACACCTGGATATGTTTATTTGTGAAACATTCCATTGTAGATTTTGCTTTATGTTTTGGATCATTGTCTTGTTGGAAGACAAATCTCCATCCCAGTCTCAGGTCTTCTGCAGACTCCATCAGGTTTTCTTCCAGAATGGTCCTGTATTTGGCTCCATCCATCTTCCCTATCAATTTTAGCCATCTTCCCTGTCCCTGCTGAAGAGAAGCAGGCCCAAACCATGATGCTGCCACAACCATGTTTGACAGTGGGGATGGTGTGTTTAGGGTGATGAGCTGTATTGCTTTTACGCCAAACATAAAGTTTTGCATTGTTGCCGAAAAGTTTGATTTTGGTTTCATCTGACCAGAGCACCTTCTTCCACATGTTTGGTGTGTCTTCCAGGTGGCTTGTGGCAAACTTTAAACTACACTTTTTATGGATATCTTTCAGAAATGGCTTTCTTCTTGCCACTCTTCCATAAAGGCCAGATTTGTGCAGTATACGACTGATTGTTGTCCTATGGACAGACTCGCCCACCTCAGCTGTAGATCTCTGCAGTTCATCCAGAGTGATCATGGGCCTCTAGGCTGCATCTCTGATCAGTCTTCTCCTTGTATGAGCTGAAAGTTTAGGGGGACGGCCGGGTCTTGGTAGATTTGCAGTGGTCTGATACTCCTTCCATTTCAATATTATCGCTTGCTCAGTGCTCCTTGGGATGTTTAAAGCTTGGGAAATCTTTCTGTATCCAAATCCAGCTTTAAACTTCTCCACAACAGTATCTCGGACCTGCCTAGTGTGTTCCTTGTTCTTCATGATGCTCTCTGTGCTTTAAACGGACCTCTGAGACTATCACAGAGCAGGTACATTTATACAGAGACTTGATTACACACAGGTGGATTCTATTTATCATCATTAGTCATTTAGGTCAACATTGGATCATTCAGAGATCCTCACTGAACTTCTGGAGAGAGTTTGCTGCACTGAAAGTAAAGGGGCTGAATAATTTTGCTCGCCCAATTTGTCAGTTTTTTATTTGTTAAAAAAGTTTGAAATATCCACTAAATTTTGTTCCACTTCATGATTGTGTCCCACTTGTTGTTGCTTCTTCACAAAAAATTACAGTTTTATATCTTTATGTTTGAAGCCTGAAATGTGGCAAAAGGTCGAAATGTTCAAGGGGGCCGAATACTTTCACAAGGCACTGTAAAAAAAATCTAAATGGTGGTTTATAAATAAAACGTTTGTGGTAACCTGTCAAAACCCATAGTTATGGTGATTAAATAACATTTACATTCTAATGGAACTGTATGACCAGATATTCATTGTGTAATCATATCCGTTCCCCTTCAGCTGTAAAACAGGAAATCATTGACAGCATACTTTGCTATTCACTAATTATCTGGGGTCCGTTTACCAAAAGTGATCTTCCTGGAACTCATCCAGACCAATCTTATTAGATAGGATTAAATGCATATAGAAATAAGAATGAGCAGAACAGAGAAATAATTTACTTGAATGGGACTTCTAGGTTCTACTCATTCAATTTCAAGCATGTAATTCAATCGAAGGCTAAAACCTAGGCAGAGAGCTTTTTTAATAAAACAGTCCAAGGTGATTAAAGATGAGATATTTAGCCGCTTTAACCTCATCACTTTGCCAAGCTCTTGGTATCAACTTAAACTTTAGAGACACTCTTTTTCCCCACAGCTTGTCTCCTCTGATGCATCTGAGACACTCAAGCAACATTTTACCATCTGGTGGGAGAATTGGGTAATGCTCAGTTGTTCACTGTGTTTTTTATACATTATCCCCCTAAAAAGGTCAATGTACAATTATTAATAGTTTGATCCTTTTCATCCTGGTAGCCAATACCCTGTTTTGTGTTGTTCGTAGGGAGAAGGTGACTCTGCAGCACTGGTCTCAGTGCAAACAGGATATATGCAGCTGTGCATTCTCTGTGCATTCTCTGTGCATTCTCTGTGCATTCTCTGTGCATTCTCTGTGCATTCTCTGTGCATTCTCTGTGCATTCTCATCTGCATGTTGTGGTTTGCAATGATATATGTTAGGATACTGAAACAAAACCCAGCATTATCTCTGAATTGTCCTTTGCTTAATCCCAAGAAAGTTATCATGCATATTGTTAATAGCATCTTAGTACATTTCATCTTAATTTATTCAGTTATAATGCTAGCTCACAGGAGTTCCCGATCCTCCAGACACAACCCAGTTGAAGGTGTGTGTGTGTGTGTGTGTGTGTGTGTGTGTGTGTGTGTGTGTGTGTGTGTGTGTGTGTGTGAGTGAGTGAGTGAGTGAGTGAGTGAGTGAGTGAGAGAAAGGGAGCAGTCCAGCAGAGCAGACATCCTCATTAATTACCCTATTGCATGCTGGGTAATATGATCTAGAGTTGATAACAAGAGAGGGCTGTTCAAGTTTGGCCTGTGGCCATAGAGCTGTAATCCTACATTACTATATCACTTCATTCACGCACCTTTAAAAGCCAAATTCAGAAAATAAAACCTTAAACTACACATACTGCTAGAGTATGGAGATACTGCCATAGTGTCCAGCTGACTTCTGCACACAATATTCCAGTATTTGCACATCATTTTCACAGAATGTTTTGGACAGAAACTGTAGAGCTGGAAATATATTACACTTATACTGCCAGTTATGCATTGATCATTATACAGTATGAAGCAGGTGATTTACTCAGTCAGTTTTTAAAACAATATAAAAAATATAGCATTTTCTGTTGATATTATTCCACTGATAATAGTACAAAACTGAAAAACACACAATTTTTGGATCAAATTATTAGTCGACTAATACAAAAATACTTGTTTTGGGCAAAATATCCCTTTAACAAAACGATGGGAGGACGTGTCCGTAAGCACACAATTCATTACAGACTAACGTCTTTAGATCACCTTGAAGGCGTTTTCACCACTCACAAACTAGCATGACACATTGATCATTTTGTCATCTTTGTAGGCCTGGGCAGATTTAGTGATTTGTGTATCTGGAACATGCTCAAAACCAGGACAGGGGTGGAGCCAGAGCAGGTTTGCATGGAATGTTGATCTGGAACGCCCCCAGTGTCCGGGCAGCCAGAGCCTGGTGGGGCTGAAGTTTTACCACTGGGGATCAGCGTGGACAGATGGGTGCAGTTATTTATGCGTGTCTAAACCAATTGCTGCCTCCCAGGCTAATGTTAACATAGCAGCTGTTTGGCATCAGGGAAGGTGGACACACAGAGAAAGATATGACCACACACACACACTCTATGTTGTCTGACTCACTCACTGCTTCACCTTACATGCAAAGCCTGTTTGTTGATGCTTGGAAACAATGCCCCATCAACAAGCCTGATTTACATGAGGTTGTGATGAACCATTCCTAGTGAATGTCTAGCAGTGGAATATTACAATTTATTTATTCAACGACACCACTAGTACAGAAGACCCTCCAGTTTAAATAGACTTCCTAACTAGTACAGTAGACCCTCCAGTTTAAATAGACTTCCTAACTAGTTCAGTAGACCCTCTAGTTTAAATAGACTTCCTAACTAGTACAGTAGGCCCTCTAGTTTAAATAGACTTCCTAACTAGTACAGTAGACCCTCTAGTTTAAATAGACTTCCTAACTAGTACAGTAGATCCTCCAGTTTAAATAGACTTCCTAACTAGTACAGTAGACCCTCTAGTTTAAATAGACTCCCTAACTAGTACATTAGTCAGCAGACCCTATATTTTAACTAGACAGCTTTCCAAGACATGACACAACAACACAAAGACACATGTACCAAATTATTTTTATATTTATTTTTCCATAAAATCGCTTTACAAAATTGAGATTTTTTTCTTCATTTTTATCTTTTTCTCTACAAAATGATTTCTGTAATTACATGAACTGAGGAAAGGTGCAGGCAGAGAATGAAGCCAGACCTGTGGCTGTCTGTTCCAGTGCTTATAGCAGGAGTTAGCAGTACCACACAGACCTGTAATGAGGCTAAACCAACATCGTCCTCCTGCTAAACAAAGGCAGGAAAGTCTGGTACAGGTTATACTGATACCTACATACTGCTTTACTTTTGACCAGGAGAGTAGTGCACCCTAAGTACTGAAGGCAATAGGGTGCCATTCTAATGTAGTAAAGTCCAGTGTTAGACAGTAGAAACAAACATGAAATTAAGTACTGAAGGCAATAGGGTGCCATTCTAATGTAGTAAAGTCCAGTGTTAGACAGTAGAAACAAACATAAAATTTAATCTGTTACAATAAAGGTGCAATTTGTTAGAAGTGGTTAACTTTGTTAAAGGCAAAATATAAACCACATGTCTGAAGTGTCTTTTTTAAAAGGCACATTTGTTTTATTCTAGAACAAAAAGGGAAATCAGACCTGTATCTCAAATGGCACCTCATTCTCTTTCTAGTGCACTACTTTGGCCTAGGACCTACCGGGTTGTGGCCTAAAAGAAGAGCACTACAGAGAAGAGAAAAACATGAAATGCTATGTTTACACAGGCAGCCTAAATATGATTTATTTTATTTTCCATAACATTTGGCCAATCACATACCTTTTCACATATATCTTTGAGTTTAACAGCAAATTTGGTGAATAAAATAGATCGGAAAGATAGTCTGCCTGTATATAACCTTTAGATTCACTCAAACAAGTATTGCACTAAGAGAAATAGCCCACAGGGTTCTGAGTCCCTGGTACACATCTATCACGTGGCCCGTTAGCCACACCCACATCACCACACATAGTTCAGCCACACCCACACAACTTATACAGCCACACCCACATCATACAGCCACACCCACATCATACAGCCACACCCACATCATACAGCCACACCCTCACACCTCATACAAACACACCCTCACACCTCATACAAACACACCCTTGTTATACATACATTAGTACATGAAATATGTGGGCACACTTTAATTTAACATATGCATAGCATTCATTATGCAAGGGAGATAAATGCTGAAATAGTGGAAAAATATAAGGAATTGGATCAATTGAAGGTTTATTTTGAGAATTACAATTTGGATCATGTCTTCTGTCTGAGGGTATTTTGTAAGCTTGATATGACAACAATATGACTAAAGGAAATAACTGAACCTACGTGATAATATGCAAATTCCCTCCTCTTAAACATAGCGCCAGAAGACCTTCAGAAAAGGCAACTGGTACAGTGCACAAAAGATGTCCCTCACGTTATGAGACATTCAAGTAACTGTCATAATAAGACTCCCTGCTCACATACTGTACTGGAAGATTACTTCCAACTTGTCTTGGTTATCCTATAACTAAAGTATTAAAGTAATGGGTTTGACGCTCAATTAGTCCCGGTACCATATTATGTTAAGAAAACAAAGATCGAGCCAGAACAAAGACCTCAGACCTCTGTTTTACATGTAGTGATGAGATAAAGGTTCCAGACAAATTTCAAGATCCTAATGTCTGTAAAATCTTAAGTTCACTGGAAATAATTCTCTTATCTTACAGCTGTCAAGTTACCAGATCTACCTCACTGTTTACAGTACTCTGTCCATGAGATAAAAACCACAACAATTTGTCCTTTTCACCCAGAAGGGGACCCAGTTTAAATACCCATGAAGCAACAGTTATTGGTAATTGGATATAGACTTGTGCAAAAGATTTTGAATGTAGTTCGAATAATTTGAAATTGGCATAACTATAATGAGGGCTGTTCTTCACAGACTCCACTTACTCATTCAGACTCCACCTACTCATTCAGACTCCACCTACTCATTCAGACTCCACCTACTCATTCAGACTCCACCTACTCATTCAGACTCCACCTACTCACACACCACTCATTCAGACTCCACCTACTCATTCAGACTCCACCTACTCATTCAGACTCCACCTACTCATTCAGACTCCACCTACTCATTCAGACTCCACCTACTCATTCAGACTCCACCTACTCATTCAGACTCCACCTACTCATTCAGACTCCACCTACTCATTCAGACTCCACCTACTCAGATTCCACCATATAGGCACTGTGAAATCACATTTCAATTTTTGAGGCCCTCTTCACTAGCTTTTCTATACCAACCCTGCCCAGGACTTAAGACAGTAAGGAAAGCCTACCGCTGGCCCTTTACTAAAGTACCAAATGTTCTACAATTGTTCAAAGGTGCTATTTGTAGAATTTTGCACCATTAGAACAATTTCTTTCTCTTTAAGTGATCAGCTATCAAAAGCTGTACAAACTGTATCTCTTGATAATAAAACATGTCAATTTAGATGGGACAATGATAACATACACTATTCAGTGCTTATTTATACATTTGAACAGAAACTGCAATGAAGACGAATTGTAGTCCCATGTTTGTAAATGGCAACCACAGTTATTATGCATTTTAGGCAGTGCCTCTTATAGAAATGAGATAAAAACAGATAAATTAAGCTTAAACTATCTAGGATAAAAACATAAAGTCAAAGACCTGTTTGCATTGTGGTTCTCATTTTGTGTATAACAAAAGAATTAGGCCTGTCATTGTCTGATAGCGATTATTTGAGCAGAACGCAATCTTTTTAGATAATTGTCAATAATTTAGGTTGTTTCCATCATTGGTGTAAAATTAATAATTTGGATGGAAACACAATGTCAGAAATGTCCCAGCAAACAGAAAGTGAATGAGATGTTCCATCAAATGGATGTGTCTCTCCTGCTTTTGACAGCTTTGGGTAAAGTTATGCAGATAATTTACAGACAGTCGTTTGCGTCTTAACTTCATGATGTTTAAATTAGTTTAGAATTGTTGTCCAAGGCGATCTGAACAACAGCTGATCTGTCATGTAAACAACATTATCACTTGTTTACCCCATAACACTTGATTAAACTTAAGCCACTGTAAAACCTTTTTAACAATAGATCATTCGTTTAGATATGCTGGAATGAAATCATACAATAGTTTTGTTTAAAAGGTGCATAAACAGTGTTTGACCTCCACTATATTTCCGGTCCTGCATATAAGCATGACTCTACCTGATGGTGCACGGTAACAGTATTTTGCGGGATAAATAGCCATTTTCATATCTTTTAAATATCAAGAAATACAGACATTACAGTGTTTGTAAATAGGTCACTCAAAAGAATTCCCTCGTCACAGCTTGAAATTCTACAAAAAACACCTTCAAACATTGTATTACTTATTCAGGCAGAAATGTTCATTTGAGCCAGTGCATAGTGTTCTGAAAGCAGACAATGACTAAACAGAGCTGAGCGAAGTGGCTCTCTGGTGGGTTAGCGGGTCAGAGACGGGAGGCTCCACTACTGGCAAAACATCCATAGATCAGGGGTGGCAGCGCCATCAGGGGCCTGACATGTTGCATCCAAGCCCAGCTAAAACACTGAAACAGTCAACTAATCAACATCTGTTTAGAATTAAATCTGTTTAATTGGCTGTGCGTTGCTAACTGTACGTACACACTATTAGCAAAACATTTCCCTATCCCCACTAGATTTGCTCCAAGAGACTCGCTTGTGGGAGTGATTGTGTGCGACTGGCTGACACAATAAAGGAACCAAAGTTATCTGTTCAAACAGAGGACATGATACACCCACCTACACTAAGTCCCGTGATTGGTCGGTCCGAGTTGGGAAATCTGAACTTTTCATTCGCCCCTCATGCTTCCCACGCATCACCCAACAAGCCACTCGCTCGTCGCGCTTTCCTTCATAGAAATGAATTGAGCGAATAGTGTGTACGCACCGTAAGAACTCGGAAACCGTGGACACCACTCTGTCCCCCGAGTTTCCCTTCCCTGACAGACTGAAGCAGAGAGTTCACAAGGGACCTCCGGTAGAAGGTGGTTCGGTCTGGAGCACGGAGTCTCCCTGATGTCCCTGACGTTGTATTGTTTCTGAGATGTTAACCATGGTTTTCCTCACTTTAAAACGCTCTAATGACGTCTAGAAGGTTACAACCAGACGTTCCACAGACATTTTGCATTTTCTGTTGGGCACCGCGCCTCCCTCAACCGCACACCTGGGGGAAGTTCAGGTCCTGGGTTCCCCACCATCCATCTGACTGAGTCCACACCCTCCTGGACATCCAAAGCATGGGTGTCAGGGTGGGTTTAGTTGATCTCTGCCCCTCTCTCCACAGTGGAGGTCCTGTTGCAATGTTCCAATCTCCATATAGGAGGTCCTGGTGCAATGTTCTAGTCTCTCTCCAGAGTTGCGATCCTGGTGCAGTGTTGCAGTCTCTCTCCACAGTGGCAATCCTGGTGCAGTGTTACAGTCTCTCTCCCCAGTGGAAATCCTGGTGCAGTGATGTACTGATGAAGAGGCTATAGTCTCTCAATATCTTTGTATTTCTTCCTCAGGATGGACACCTGATCTTTGAACAAAACTGGGTCTAGTCGCATGCTGGAGTGAACCAGGGGCATGCTGCCAAACCAACTGGCAAACTTGTTCATGCAGTTCTGACGCTGGGCAAAGTGGTCCGGGTCAGCCCAGCGCGATGCTCTGGATGTCTGGGGGAAAAAGACACAGTGAGACAGAGATAAGCAATGTTTCAAGTAGAGCTTAAATGTTTTTACAAAATTATGTTTTTAATTTTTTTCTCCCCCCTCACAATTCCCACTGACCCTGCCTTGTCGGCAGCTCGGCAGTTCCGGCAACTACTTGGATAGATGCAGGATGGTGAGGGGCGCTCACATGGTTCATCAAACCACATGTCGCCGAGCCACCAATTATTTTTGCACTGCTCATCCAACATGGAAGCCTTTAGTCAGATCATGTACAGGATGATTACATTCACCACTATACTTCCATAATTTAATTTTCAAGTGGCCGATGTGCACAAAAGGAGTCGCTGCAGAGCAACGTGGCAAGGTAGATGATTCGGCTTATTTAACCCAAATCCCGGGTATGCCAATTTGCGCTGCCTAGTGCAGGAGGTCGGGGGAAAATCAGAGAACCCATAGTCAGGCTCGAACCACTGAGCATCATGCCGTAGACTGTCCTGCAATGCAGTGACTTAGCATCTACTACGACTTAGCATCTACTACGACTTAGCATCTACCACGACTTAGCATCTACTACGACTTAGCATCTACTACGACACACGGAGCCTCCTAACTCCGGGTCTGTTGCAAATAACTTTTTTTCCCCATTTCGGGACAGATGCATGATATGTTGTTTGAAAGTGTGAATGTCAGTAGAATCCCCATAAAATGTTTGATTTCAAACAGATTTGTTTTGCTTAGCTGTTGTTTTATTTATTTTTCTTTTTTTAAATGTTGGTTGTTGGGGATTTAAACCAGGGACATTTAGAAATGCCCCAACATCTAGGACACCATGGTGGCTATCTTTAAGTCGCTTCATCAGAGAATAACAGGAACCAAAATGCATTTCCTTCACAATAACAGACAACAGCAGTTAAACAACGGAGGCGTTCCAGCCACATCTGCTATGACTATTACCAACTTTAACAATAACAGGACATTCACACAAAGCCCCATCTGTCCTTGGTTATTGTTAAAGTTAATAATCTCCATAAATAGAGAATACATAGAATCATTTATAACACCTTACACGAACCCTTTTCCTAGAAATAATGTACACACAAGGACTTAAATGTACATAAAAGGATCTAAAAAGACATAAAAAACATTTTATTTTTTATTTCACCTTTATTTAACCAGTTAAGCCGATTGAGAACAACTTCTCAAAAAGACAAGGTGCAAGGCAACAGAGTTACACAAAGTTACACAAAGATCGTAAAATGGTAATACAAATTATTCAACCCCCATTGCAAATCAGGTTTATTGTCAAAATGTAAAGACTGTCAGCTGTTTGAAATAAACAAACCAAACAAAAGCAATTGTAATAGCCAAACACAACGAATGCTTCAATTGGTTGCAAATGCAACTGATAAAGACTTCTCTGGTCTCAAAATTATTCAACCCCTTCATGGAAAGCATTTTGGTACACCCATTTGCCGTTGTGACCTGCTACTGTTGTTATGACAACAGCCTTTGGTAGCGTTCCTGAGGAACCTTAGCCCATTCCTCATGAGCAATGGCCTCCAGTATAATAATATTCTTGGGTTTTCGTGCTGCAACTGCCTTCTTCAAATCCCACCAGAGAGAAGTCAGGTGACTGTGGGGGCCACTGTAGCATCTTCCAGAACTTCTTCTGCAACCAAGCCTTGGTGTAATTGAAGGTGTGCTTGGGATCATTGTCCTGTTTGAAGGTCCAACGACGCCCAAGCTTTAGGTTCCTCACAGACGGCATGATATTTTATTCTAGGATTTCCTGATACTTCAATCAATCCACCTTGCCTTTCAAACGCTGCAGGTTTTTCACAACCTACCGTCTCAGAAATCTGGTTAAAGCAATTGATAGCTTCCTTCTTCTGCCTTGGACCATTCTTTTGTCTTAGCCATGTTTCTCACACACAGTCCAATGGGACTCAACAAACCCCTAGCCAGTTCAGGTATTTAATGTGTTCCAGCTCAAGCACACCTGGTGCAACTAATGAAGCCATTGACACCTGTTTTGCATATTTCTGCTGTTGTGAGGGATTCTATTCAAGAGGTTGAATAATTTTGAGACTGAAAAAGTCATTATCAGTTGCATTTGCAGTTGAATTTTGGGAAACCATTTGAAGCATTCATTGTGTTGAGCTATTTCAATTACTTTGGTTTGATATGTTCATTGCAAACAGCTGCCAGTCTGTACATTCTGACAAGACACCTGATTTGCAACAGGGGTTGAATAATTTTGATTTGAACTGTATCTGTCAATCCCGTTTCTATGACATTTTATTGTGCACCTGCACCCAATAATTGTGGGTGAAAGTGTGTGAAAGTAATTGTGTGTGAAACTACTTTTGACTGGCTAGTTTTGTATCTTCTTAATACATCATAATACTAGTTATTTCCATTGTTGTCTTCTGGAAAAATGTAAAAGCTTTTTTCAAATAGAAGGTGTTTTATGCTCGTATGCAGCTGCAACATCATTTGGCCATTTGAAAGTGTACTCTGCTTTCAGATAACCTCATCTCAAAGTGGCATGATAATAATAATTCCTTATAGACGTTCCATGTTACAGGGTCTCCTCTCACCTGTAACGTCAGGGTCTCCTCTCACCTGTAACGTCAGGGTCTCCTCTCACCTGTAACGTCAGGGTCTCCTCTCACCTGTAACGTCAGGGTCTCCTCTCACCTGTAACGTCAGGGTCTCCTCTCACCTGTAACGTCAGGGTCTCCTCTCACCTGTAACGTCAGGGTCTCCTCTCACCTGTAACGTCAGGGTCTCATCTCACCTGTAACATCAGGGTCTCATCTCACCTGTAACATCAGGGTCTCCTTGTACTGCTTCTTCTGTGTGACTTTGATGGGTGGCAGCTTGGTGACAGCTGACACCAGGAAGTTCATGAGGATGTCCTCACAGTTGGACAGCTGGTCCACAAGCCCCTTTACACTGGCTGACAGGTAGTTGGCGTACAGGTAATGATAATATCTAGGAGGTAAGGATATAGGATGCTTCAGAATCAACTGTATTGTCATAAAACTAACAATATTGCAGCTTAAAAGCAGACAACCACATTGAAGTCCAAACTGCCCCCTGGCCCAGCTTGGTTTCAGCCCCAACACATATCTGTTTGATATCAACTGGATGAGGGGTATACTGGCCACTTCCTAACCTGTGGTAGATCGCAGCTCCAGTCAGGACCATGGAGTATTCATTCGTCCATTTGGAGGTGTAACCCCAACGCTCCTTGTTGTTGTCCCAGAAGTGACTCCTCGCTGGGTATCCCACAATCCTCTCTGGGAAACTCTGCCAGACAGTAAAGGCAAAATCCACCTGAGGAGAAAGGAGGGAAGTACCCAAAATAACTCCTCCCACTGGTGTTTATGTTTATTACTGGTAAACTACATATCTGTAAGCCCCTCCCAAGCCCCATGGGAAAATATATAAAAAATGTAAAATACAAACAGCAGGATGTCACCTTCACTTTGGGTAACTCATCCCATAATCTTTTTGTCATGGTGCCAAAACAGAGAAAATGCTAATGCCATGAAAGCACTTAACACTGCTGTGTTAGAGCACAAATATTTTATACTAAACGGGGTCGCCTGACGTAGTATAGCATTCTAAGCCACTGCCTCGTCTTCCTAAAAAGCACAATGCGGCAAAAACTTTATATTCATTTCTTAATTTTAGATAACCTTCATATAAGTATGTGATTACATAAAACAATTTATAACTAGTAGTAAACACATGAACAGATGTGGTAACATACCTTAGTAGTAAACACAGACATAGTAACATACCTCAGTAGAAAACACAAACAGATGTAGTAACATACCTCAGTAGTAAACACAGATGTAGTTACATACCTCAGTAACAGAAATGTAATAACATACCTCAGTAGTAAACACAGATGTAGTAACATACCTCAGTAGTAAACACAAATGGAGTAACATACCTCAGTAGTAAACACAGATGTAGTAACATACCTCAGTAGTAAACACAAATGGAGTAACATACCTCAGTAGTAAACACAGATGTAGTTACATACCTCAGTAACAGAAATGTAATAACATACCTTAGTAGTAAACACGAATGTAGTAACATACCTTAGTAGTAAACACAAATGGAGTAACATACCTCAGTAGTAAACACGAATGTAGTAACATACCTCAGTAGTAAACACGAATGTAGTAACATACCTCAGTAGTTGACAGCACTGTATCCTCATCTAGACTGAGGACTACGTCCGTTGGTATGGTGTCATGAAGCAGGAAACGGCTGCTCATTACCTGAAGGTCCAGAAAAATACACTGTAAAATCAATCAATAAAATCAACATAGGTTACAATGTGTTTAGTAGGGCATGTTCATGAATATGAAGAGAAAGGTGAGGACTGACTTTGCTTTCCCCCTCGATGACCAGCAGTGGTACGGATGTGCTGGGCCAGTGGTGCTTGGCTGGGAGGGGCTTATCACAGTTCCAAAGAACCATCACCTGGGCACATCACATTATATTCATAACATAACTACTATCACCTGGATATATACAGTCATTATTTAACCTCACCTCACTTCAAACACATTGTTTTTCTAAGTAATATTACACAAATGCAAGTGTGCCTATACAAAAAACATTTAAAATACACAAGCAGGTAACATGACTACTCTCTGGCTTAACACACAAAAAGAGTGTAAATAAATATGATGGTTTGAATCTAACCGACAACTATTTCCCACCATCTATCGATAAAAAAAACCTCAAATGTGATATTAAATTATTTGATTATATAATCTACACTGAGTCTTACCCATCAACCACACGCATTCTGCGTAGTTCTCATTGTTCTACATGGGCAGTGCAGTTGAAGGACTTCCATTCCTGACGCTGCGTTACAACACATACCTGGGCACAGTACTGGGACTTTGAAACGGCCACCAGTAGCTTGAGGATTGGCTGCGATTGGGACACCAGGGGTGTGACAGCATGGATGACTGCTGTGAACGTTGAAGGCGGCTTGATACCTACAGGACAGACAAATGATCTTCAACAACTTTACGTATTTAAACAGCTGGCTGCAGTCAGTACAGTGAGTGTATTTGTTTATTCTGACAACTGAGGAAATTGAATCAAGTGAAAGTGAGCATCATCGTCCTGTTACCACCTTTCAAACAATGTATTATCAACAGTCCTTATAGTTATAATAAAAATGAACGAGACAGGACCTGACATTTTCATGACGGTATAATGCACTACGTTAGGCACAAACCTACAGGCACATGATGTGTATGCTAGCTGAATATGACAATATTTATACTAAGGCCAAAGACGAAACAGAGTATCTTTTAAAAATAAGAACAACAAGCAAATACAAATAAATTGAAGTGTCAAAATCTAAAGCAAACTTAGCTTAACACATCATAAACTCTTCAAAATGTGCTCTTGGTAGAAGTTGGGTTCTTGGTAGAAGTTGGGTTCTCACAATGGAACCATTTTCTCTTTCAAGAGAAAGTATAAATATTAGAGGTATAAATAATAGATACAGATTGTTTGCCCAATATCTAGATGTAGTTACATTTGTGATAGTAATGAATGAAGTGTTTGTCACCAGACAACAAACTCTTAAGATTCTGTGTTTGTATGTCAGAGTCTTCATCCCAAATCCCGAACACCAGATATCTGCTACAGTACGTAACTAAACTGAGGCCACAGAAATAATACAAATTGATTATTTGCTATGTGGTGAAGGGCTATACACATATTACTGACATTTTTCAATCCAAACACTCATGTCTCACCTTGGTATAAAAACGAAATCTTATTTTGAAAAATTGATAGTGCTATCACTGCAGTTTATTCTCAATGTTTACCGTTTCAATTCCACAGAAGAACACAGAGATTCTGATGAGGTTCTGTCTGACAGGTCATTCATCAGACCTTTGCTACCAAGAAACCAAACATCGAGAAGTGGCTTTGTCATATTTGTTTTAAGACACTGAAGCCTTCTAAGGTAATGGTTTATGAATAGCCTGCTCCCTTATAACAAGTTTATGTAACATGATATCTACATGAGGAAAAAAACAAGGACAGGGAAATTAGAATTTACATTGTTTTTTTCCACAGCTTTTCCTTAAACTATATAACTAGTGAAACAGGCTTTAAATAGAACTTTGCAATACACATCAAGTTTTACCCTGTTTATTCTCCCCAATTTGTTGATATCAAATTTGTAATTAAGGCAGCAACTCCAGGTGGAATCAGGCCTGTTGATGTATCGGTCTTCCCAAGCACATTCAATCACTTCCTGTCTAGACCGGAATCCTTTGTGGCCGAAGTGGCACACCCTTTGGATTCAGTTATTAAAATCACAGAGCTCCACCTAACATCCAAATGAATGAACTGAGGTGGACTCACCTAGCTTGGCGTAGTGGAATGGGAAGTCTCCCAGGTACGAGGAATACTGGGGCAGGTTAAACAGCCCCCCTGGCTGGCTGTTCCACATCAGGTGAGTACGGGAGGCTTGCTGAAGCACGCGGTCATGGATGATCTGGAAGAAGGAGATGAAGACAAATCTAACAGATGATGCAGGACAGAAAACAAGCAGACCTCAATTTAGAGACTGAAGTGTCGGGAAGGTGACCAGCCTGCCTGGGAGTCAGGTTGGGGGCTGGGTGACCCTAGAGTTGACCTGCTTTAGGAGTGACATTACACCTATTGGACCGTCAACCACACATGACCTAATAACCACGACCTGTAAAGCACCCCTCATCGGGTCAGGCTTCTTCATCCTGAGAGCAGCTGCCGGCCCATGTAACTACAGCCAGAGAGCAGAAAGCAAAGCCATGATTGATGTACCAGAAAGGAATATTGACCCGCTCCAAAGAATACAGTGCTGGAGCCCACTTCATCATTCAGCTCGATTTTCAGCCCAGCGCTCTGGTCTATAAACCACAAGTTGCTGCTTCTGTTTAGTGCACTACTCATATGGTTTTGGTCTGAAGTAACAGTGCACTATGTAGGCTACAAGGGTCCATTTGGGAGTTTGAACAGGAATGGATAATTCTGCAGTGACATCACTGAGCCAATGACAGATACATCTGAAGACGAAGCTTCAAGACAAAGAGTCTTGCAGATGTCGTGGCTTAGAGCACTTCAGCCAAGCACGCAGGGAACACTCTGTAATGCTTTGTGACTCGATCAATGTTCAGTGGTGGACTTCTCAAATCTTCAATTTTCCAGACAAACGAACCTACCGGCTTTGCTTCACGAACACCTAGCTTTGGATGAGTGTCTGGAAAGGAACCTTTTACACTACGCTGTATTTACCCAGACTAATCCAAGAAAGCCCAGACACGCCCCGGACAATCACGTGTTGATAGGGCAAATTGCAGAGCACTCAAATACATCTCATCTTCACCAAACTCACTCAAATATTTTACACAGTGGTCAGGACGTATGCTAACTAGGGATCAACAGATTTTTTAGTGCCGATGCCGATTCAGATTTATTTTCATCAGCCTTAGCCGATGACCAATATGGGCTGCCGATTCTCTTGAGCCGATATTTTGAGCCGAGTCTGCATCATAAAAATGACACAATGATGATAACAAATGTTACAAGGCTCAATTTAAAAAGGAACATTTATTGAACTTAAAAAAACTATATTTAACAAATAGTAAAAACAGATGAGGTAGAACAAGGGGCAGTGCATGGTCTGCACGTGAACTGCAGCGTCTCCAGCAACACAGAGCTGCCTGAGTGGATGCCTGTCTGTAAATAACCCTTGGAAAATCAGCGAACGCAGCAGCGGCGTAAAAAAACGCTAAAATCGGCCCGATATATTGACCGACTGATAAAATTGATCTATCGCTAATGCTAACAAGTAAACAAACTGGATAGATGCATCACATAGAAGTTAATATGCAGTAATTTACAGGTCGCTACGGAAACTATTATGCAAATCAAGACAATACTATGGACAGTTTTTCTGCTCTCTCAAAGTGTGAAAAGATTCAAAGTTCTTGAAATTTATTCACACTGAAAGCCCATTGATCATGATAAAAATCATCATGGTATCACCATGGAAACAGGGACCAGGAAGTGAATGTGTTATGTGACTGACCTCTAATGTAGTTAGAACTATGGTCTCTACAGAGGAGAAGTAGGCCTCCCACAGGAACTGTGTCTGCTGTCTGAGAGAGAGGATCTTGTCTTGGTGGATGGAGCGCACCGTAGAGGGGATCTGAGGAAGTAGAAAACAGCCCCAAACTAATCAAAGACCCCAGGACAGTGCATCAGCAACTGACTACAGCATAACACTCTAAAACACTAAAAATACTAAAACTAAAAACACATACAATCCATTGCTAGACTTAATGTACTGTACCATTCGTTCACATATTTATGTAAAAAATAATGTAAAATTAATTCTCAGTATTTAAATACTATCTTTATTTAAAATATTAGAATAACTGTACACATCCCAACTAAGAAGCCAGGTAACGCAGAGTTGTGGATAAATACCTGTAGAAGCAGTCGTTCGTCCCCGATCACAGCGGCAGTGTTCCAGTTGATAATCTCGGAGAAAGGCATCTCCCAGCCGTTGCTAAGCACAACAGGCACACATGCTGCCTGAATGCCACAAAAACAGATTAGAACATCTGAAATGTGTTTTATCTTCCTGACGAGTTTGTCTTTGCTGCAGCATTCTTACCATGGTCCTTTAAACCAGATGGTCTTAAAGTACTCTCATCAGGTCTCAAAGTGACAATAGCCGCTTTCCGACCAAGTAGTTACAGGAACGTAGTTATAGGAACAGTCCACTTCTAAACAGTTCTACTAACTACTCTCCCCCAAAACCGGTTTTGCTCTTTGCATTCGCACTGGTAAAGTGGCCATAGGAACTGGTAGGAGGGATAAGGGCGTGACGCAAGCACCGCAACAAGCTTTTACAGCGTCGTCACTAGACTTTAGTGTAGCGCTACATACAACATTTCACAGTTTAATGTTTGTAACACTGGGTGTATAATAGGAGATAAGTGTGTAAATCATCTTATGTATGCGGATGATCTGGTTATTTTCAGCCCA